>QJNY01000184.1:0-36526 GCA_004155945.1 Monosporascus sp. mg162
GACTTGGCTGTACCCGGATCACCGAGAAGAAGGACATTGATATCACCTCGAAGCTTCATGCCGTCTGGTAAAATCTTCTTGGATCCGCCGAGCAGCAAGCAGAGGATAGCTTTTTTGATATCCCGGTTCCCATAGATGGATGGCGCGATGGAGTCCGCCATGGCATTGTAAAGGTCAGGTCTCCGACTAAGCTCCATGAACTCTTGCTCCTCCTCTTCTGAGAAGATCGAGTGCCCCTTCGCGGTCGAATCTACATCCGTCTGGATGCCCACTGCTCTGAGGTACGGGGTCCTGATTGCAACCGCGCCGCCGGAGGAGCCCTTGGAGCCCTTGTTCTGGTAGATGGAGAAAATTCCCATGATGGTACATCTTGATCCTGGGACCACTCTGTTTGTGAGATACCGGTCTGCGGAGATCAGGACGTGTCGTGGGAGCTCTCCAACAGGAACCTGGTCCGGAGCTTCTTGTAGCTTGATGATCTGCTGGTCTACAAACTGGGACTTCTCGTGAATGACGAAGTAAGGATCGAGGGGACACTTTGGCGATGGGTCATTGGGCGGTCGCTGACGGCCACATTGTCGTGGAAGGGTGACACCGGTAAAACCACCAAGGATGGGGATAGTCTGGTTATGTAAACAATTCCGGCACTGAATATGCAATTCAGTCGCTTTCGACGACATGACGGAGGCCCCAATGACGATACCAGGCACTCGGACTAATCGCGCGATGGTCATAGAATCTAGGTTTCTGATTGAGACATCTTCGGCAGTAGAGTGAAGCAGAAGCTGGTGCTCAGGGACGACAGCTTTGGAGTCGTGAGGAAAGAGAATGCGGTGGGTACATTTCTTAAGGGCTGCCTCGAACTATTTCTGGTCAGACTGGCAAAGAGCCGAAGCAAGGCATTTCGCAGCTTGTTAAACATACCAGGGGGATGATCTCAGCTGGTTCCGTAACCAAACGATGTGCCAGCTCTTCATTATACTTGATGAGGTCTCCAATGTTGACATCACAGTAATACTTTTTTAAAAGGGCGTTTTCTTTTAATTGATCTCTACAAGAGTAATATTAGCGCCCCTGGGCACCGCAATAAAAAGCCGGGGAAGATATGATAAGGACGACGAACCGGTAGATGAAGATATTGTCATGTCTGAACTGGAGGATGAAAGTGACCAGCTGCTCCAGTGTTTGCAGTCTGCTGTCATCGTTGGCGCCAGCATTGGACTGAAAGACAGAGACCGAGTAGACGGATTGGCGATCCATCTTGGAGAAGACTGAAGTAGTTGATTGTTTTATTCGATGATGCTGGGCCTGTCTAAACGTGACGACAGCAATGTATTCATCAAGTTTGTCAGGAGTAACAATCGTGGGAACGGGATGGCGGTTGTCGTGGGGATGGTTAGTTCAGTGGGTATTCGGTTCCTGGCATCCCACCTGCTGTTAATTGAAAAGTTTGGGCGCGTATGGACGCGTATAAAACGCGCCTGATTTTCGCGTTTGAGTGCTTGCATGACGCTAGTCTCGAAACGGAAATGACCGGGTCTTTTCTTACAAGTAAAAAATGGCTCGTGCTCATGGCAGAGGTACGATAGATGATACTTCTTTGTTAAGTGAATATTCCAGTGAGTATGCAACTAAAAGCTATATATGCTACTAGGGAGTATACCTTCTCCCAGTAATCCCGTACTAACACGATACACCCAAAGTATATCATTGTACAGCTAGCTTTGCGACAGCCAATTAATTGACAACAAACCTACGCCCGCCCTTGGCTCTCGTATTCTCACTGGTTGTGGGAGTCTTTGGCTTTCGTGTCTTTTATAATTCGGACGAGTTGCGGCCTTTCCAGAGCCGGATCGCACTACATTATATAATCGCATCCTTGGAGTCAGCTCCATACGTACTAAGTAGGCCTGCGGGTTACTTATGAGCCCCCGAACCCGAGACTCAAGGGAAACTATATGCCCAACCCAGTTGCTGGCGTCTAAGACAGTCAGTCGATACTTCAATACAGCAATGATTCTCCGGTAGCCTCACGAGAGCCTTGTCAACGAGCCTTCCCGGCTTCTCTGGCATTAATTCGTCTTCTCTGCCAGGGAAACCATGTACTCCAATTCCGCAGCTCGAAAGTCCGTCGACAGCTTCCCGCCTTTGTCCCCCAGTTTCCGATCCGAATATCCCTTCCACCGACAAGGCTCAGTAGCTTCATTCTCCGATGCAAGGCGTGGCTCTACCGCCAGCTCTATTCATTCAATAGGGGGTCAGCTAGATCCGTCCGGTCGGTCATCATCGCAAGCCCTCCACGAGATTGGCCAAAATGCCATATCGACTCTTCTTCAGCCCCCCATAGTCCGAACTGGGCTTGTAGCACATACAAGTGCGCCCGCCTCGAGTGCGCACAAGCCACCGACTGCGAGAGACATACCGCCTGTGACGTTGACCAACATTCCTCATGTCGATTCCTCCGAATTCAAGCCCTATCTGTCGCAAGTCGGCGCATTGTACGAAACGCTGCGGAGGATCAAGGAAAGCGATGACGACGGTAGCACCCACGTTTTGCGAGGGAATGGTAAATCAGACGAGGTCGCCGCGGACGATGGCTATTTAAAACCCCAGGGCCGGTCCTCTTCGATCTCGCGAAAAGCGTCAGCCGGGTCTATAACCGCTATATCATCCGCCGAGTCACCCCCGGTACCCCGGCGATCGAGTTCAAGTTTCAGTAAGAAAGCCGCACAAGGTCCGCCTCCGTTATCAACGATACCAAATGTGTATTTCGACCAAGATTTCCACCTTGAGAATCCCCGTACATTTGATGTTGTTAGCGAACGTTCGGAAGTTGTGCGACCACCGCCTGGTTCCACCGAAGAGAAGAATAATGCAAATGGATCCGCTGCCGCACCGCGGAAAGCTCTTACTACAAACGCGATCCTACAGGAGAAATTATCATGGTACATGGACACGATCGAGATGCACCTGATTTCCTCGATCTCCACGGCGTCCACCACATTCTTTACAGCACTAGGCTCGCTTAGGGAATTGCATTCCGAGGCCGCTGAATCAGTGGAGAGGATAAAAGCGCTACGGAAAGAGCTCGAAGCACTCGACCAGGAGATTGCCTCAAGAGGGCTGGACATCGTCCAGAAAAAGCGGCGTCGCGAAAATATCCAGCAACTGAACGATGCCGTCCAGCAGTTGAAAGCAATAGTCGAGTCAGTAGCAATTTGCGAGTCCCAGGTCGAGTCGGGGGAGCTCGACCAAGCTTTAGCCAGCATTGAAGGCTTAGAGGGGCTAATTGCGGGCGAGAAGACCATAAGTCCAAGTCAAGAGAGACCAAGTCACTCCAATCTCCGCTTGCGCGATCTCAGGGGCGCTGCTGCCCTCGAAGGAGTCAACGATGATATATCGATTTTGCGATTACGTATAGGCAAAGCATACGAATCGAACCTGCTCAGCATACTACTAGCAGATATACGACGACATGTGGCTACTGTTTCAACCCAGGAGGTCCTTCTGCGGTGGAGCAGCTCAGCCATGCGGGCTCGTGGAGGACAGGGTAGAGACCCGTCGGCGTTTCCTGCATACTTGTCCGCGACCGATGAGTTAAGGTCGCAACTTATGCCAGTGCTGGCGGGCTTGCAGAAGTCAAAGCATGTCACGGTAGCTATAGCAGCGTATCGGGAAGTGGTATTACGAGAAGTCAAAAATCTCGTCCGGAAACCACTTCCGAGTTCAAATGACGATGACAATGAGACGATAAGATCCTCTTCTACGACAAGCTCTCGACATTTGACGCAGCAAGAAAAGTCTTCGATCCTTGCGCGGAACCTTCGGGCGCTTGACGAGGGCGATGCTGAAGCACTCTTTGTCAAGATCTACATTAGCGTCACCGAGACGCTACGAAGACTCAGCACTCAGGTGAAGGTCTTGTTTGACGCTGCAAGTCTAATGGGAGAGCCGCCGGATGCCCTCTCAGGGCTGAGGTCGCCTCCACCAATCAAATCTCCCCCTCTAAACAGTGCCAACCGTGATCTACAAGAGGACATCCATTTGACTATGGACGTGGCGAACTTGCTTGGTCAATCAGTCGATATTGCTCAAGAAAAGATCGTTAAGATACTGCGGGTACGCTCAGAACAGAGCTCTCGCTTGCCGTTAATATGGTTTTTAAGATACTTTACCCTCAATCTGTACTTCGCCAATGAGTGCGAAGCAATCTCTGGCCGAAGCGGAACCTCTTTAAAAACCGTCGTGAACTCTCACATCAAAGACTTTATTCAGTTTTATGGGGATGCAGAGAAGCAAAAACTTGCCCAAGCTATGGAATCCGACCAATGGAGCGCCAAAGACTTTACAGAAAAGGATACTGTACTTCTCAATCGCATTCTAGAAAGCAGCACCCGGGACGCAGCGGCATGGTCAGAGGGCAGTAAGATCTGGGAGCCGTACCCCGACGAGGAAGAAGGTACTAGCGGTCGGCCTCGGGCTGAATCAAACGGGACCGCTAAGGAGAAGACGCGGAGCGCAGTCATAGACGGGGAGAATTTTATCCTTCCTAACTCGGCAATACTCTGCCTAGAAGGCATGAGCCATTTCCTTCACCTCATATCGAGCATTCCGTCCATGGCCACGGACATCTCCGGCTCCCTCATCGCGTATCTACAGCTCTTCAACTCGCGCTGCACACAACTCATTCTCGGCGCCGGAGCCACGAGGTCCGCGGGGCTCAAGAACATCACCACACGGCACCTAGCGCTTGCGGCGCAGGCGCTGTCTTTCATCGCGACACTGGTGCCGCACATGCGCGAGTTCGCGCGACGCCACGCGGGCACGGGCCCCAACGTCAACAACGCGGCCGTCGCGGTGCTCATGGGCGAGTTCGACAAGGTGCGGCGCCTCTTCCAGGAGCACCAGAACAACATCTTCGACAAGTTCATCGAGATCATGAGCGGCCGCGCCGTCGCCCACGCGAAGACCATGAGGGCCCTCGACTGGGACAGACAGGTGGCCGAGGGGACCGCCGGCGTCAACCTTTACATGGAGGCCCTCGTCAAGGAGACCGTCACCCTCCACCGCGTGCTCTCCAAGCATCTGCCCGAGGGCGCCGTCCAGGTGATCATGGTGCAGGTCTTCGACAGCTTCAAGAGCCAGCTGGGCCAAGCCCTGGATGGCCTGAAGCCGGAAGGGAGCGTCGGTGTTGCACGGTTAGTAAACTAACGCCCTAGTTGTACCACGCAACACGCGGTGAACCATTTTCGCGCTAACCATGTGAACTAGGATGGAGCAGGATATCAACTTCCTCATCTCCCGGCTAGGTAAGATCGAGGGGTTCGGGGACACGGGAGAGCAGCTGCTAGCCATCGTAAAAGCGAAGAAGGCCGAAGTCCCCGGCGGCCCGACCGGCGGCGAAAAGGAGAAGGCCGGCAATGGCGATAACTCAAAAGAGACGCGCAATGCAGACGAGAAGAGGCCTAGTAGCGAGGAGCCGAAAGAGGCGGCGTCGGATAGCAAGTGAAAGAGGGCGAATTGAGGGGGCGTTTATAAAGGGGAAGCCGTTAAATGTCTTGCCTCCCCCGAGGAAGAGTGTTGTGCTATATGCTCACGTTATATATCCATTGTGTGCGCGTGTTTTCCGTCGTGTTGCTATTTGGCCTTTTTTAGCCGACTTGAAAGCGAGTATTATTACGACCAAGTTTACAAGCAACTTTCGATGGGTCTCGGTGCTGCAATCCGTAGTTCCTCGATATAGAGGAGTGCTGTCGTCACGGCAGCCGACTAGACCATTACACCAATTACCCCACTACCAAAGGGATACAGAATTACAAGTCCCTGACTTGAATTCTAAGTGGTCCTATATGGGTGTCGGCATCCACATGTTACGCCAATGCTTCCAGCGTCCAACGCCGTAACAGCTATGCTGCCCACCGGAATTTCCCGCGTGGTCTAGATAAGTGACTGCTTCTGTACGATGAATGGAGGTAATAGAAACCTAGAAGCGACTCGTAGACTCTGGATCGATGGAGGGATGTTGGCCATTACGTGCTCTAACGGGATTGTCGTATTCGAATATTTGGTGTTTGCTACGTACTCGAGCTTTCTCCCCATCTGTCACAGGCGCAGCCGTTGGCGTCACTCTGCCCCCTTTCTCATCTGCTAGCATTCAAAATAGGCTATGCGAGGTGAAGAACAACGTTGGCAAGTCAGGGGAGTCCAAAAGTCAGTGACATCGCCCATCACTAATAGAAGCGAGCTATAGTTACATTGCCTCGTCTTGATCTCGGATGAGTGCCTCGGATATAATAGAATACAATGGCGTATGTGTTAGGAGGTATCCAAAGGGAGGGTGATGACTACCAAATGATAGGAAAGCTATAAGGCCAGCTACCTAGAGTAGCGGGGACGTGCTTAGGAAGCTTAACGTTGCACGGTGTTACAGTAGGCGCAACTCACCTTCTGCCCATCATACAGTCCTTTTGGGAAAGCTACCGCAATTAGCCCTCCTTTTCAAATCCTAACAAACCCAACACAACAACATAGAGACCGAAACAGACTAAAGATAGTCTCGTCCGCTACCACACCGGTGCCCGCCCACTCTCCCTCTCAATGAACAGCAATCATGGGGAGACGCAGGTGCTGTTGCAGAATCGGCAACTTCCGTGACGGCTCTGCCAGTCTTTAACAATTTTCTTCCTTTCGTCCTCTTTCCTGATCTTGCTCTGACCTGACAGCCTCTCCAGCTCAAGGTCTATCTTCCAAAGTTTATACGCCTTCTCGTGGCGCGCTTCATCGTGCATCCTCTCATCTTCGAGTTCGCTTCCGGACTGTCCGAGATCGCCTCTGATCCAGCGCAGAAATTTGTCGATGGAACCAAGAGACCTAGTGAAATTAAACTCGGCGTACAGACAGCCTTCTGCCCCGGCGGAATTAGCCAGCACCGGGCAGATATTAAATGCATCTGTGGCCCAGAGAAAATCGCGGCCAAGGAGAACGTCGCAGGGTAAACTTGGAAGGACATCGAAAACGGCGCTGAAGGTGACATCGGCGTCTTGAGCACTCTGATGGTCAAGAGACGGGCTCGATCCCGGTTGTACTGCTCCTGCTGTAGGGCGGTCCGGATACATCTCCTCTAGCGTCGTTGTTGCAGGTCTTCGCCAATCCAGAGTCAGATTCGAAACGATGACCTGTCCCACAGTATCGGCTTGAGAACCATCGCCGAACTGCAAGCGCGTTCGGACTTCCCGTCTGCGATCGATGTGGTGGCCTTCCCTTTTGGCATATGAGAGAGACATGAGGTTCACATCTGATCCGTAGTCGGCAACTGCAATCACGTTGCGTCCATCCAGGTTGCACTTTATCCGATTCTGGGGCGTTCCAATCCAGAATACCGATTCTATAGCACCGAATTCGGGCGGGCAGCTCTCTAACAAATGCCTTTTCTCCGTGAGGACCTGTGCTTCCTTCAAGAATGGCATGCCTAATATGAGCGGCACCGGGCAATTAGCTAGGATGTGGAACCACTCCTTTTTCGGACGACAGCAGCTTTTTGTAAGTTTGACGTAGGCACGGACTCGACCGTCGGAGTATATTAACTTTCCGTTACCGAGCTGGAAGAGCCTGATGTCCTTCCGCCCCTTCCTTATTATCAGTCCTTTCTGAAGAGCATACGCTGAGGACATGATATTCTTGCCAGACCCGCTATCAGCATATCCTAGATCTCCTTTCTCCGCGAGATTGATCATCACGCTGAGAGCGCCACGACTATTTTTGGGCGGACGGGGGGCAGGTGAGGAGCTGAGATATCGGCTTGGAGGCACACAGCCACCAGCCGCTATCTTAGCCAGTTGGGTTCGGTGAGACGTCTTCTTATCTTCCCGCTTTTCGGCATCTACTTCAAAGTAATTCTGTGGCGAATGGTCCCCGTCTACCCCCATGGGTTGGGATACAACCAGTTCCCGGTGGGCGGGAAAGCTCCTTTGAAATGAGTCTGATTCATCCAATAGCTCTTTGTCGCTGGGCCACGATTTAGATTGGTTAATAGAGTTTGACGTCTCCCTTTCGGCATAACCGAAGGTTGACTCATCCAAAGTCGTCTCTTGTCGAAGTGTCTGGCTTGCGGATTTCTGCGTCGGGGACTGCAGCGCATCGTCTGGCCTCCAGAGGTCTGAGGGATTCGACAATTTTCGGAAATTCAACTCCTTTGAATTTAGGGCCCTCTCAGGATTCTCCTCCGTTGGGTCGACAACAAGCTTGTCGAAATCTATCCACTCACCCAAGTTACACTCACTATTTAAATCTAACGGATAAACCTCGGGAGTCAGTCTCAGAAATCGATACTGACTGAGGAATAGGGGAGGTTGGTTGGCAATCTGTGCCAGGTTCGTGTTCATATTGGCGGCGCATATATGTATACGTCACTAGCGGATGTACCTGTTGCGCAACCGAATCAGCAGATGTGCGGCGTACAGGGACACCATATGAGAGATCCAACGCATCATGCCCAGACCATAATTGGGTTACCCCGCCTTATCGGGTTAGTAACTGTACCCAACCTTATGCTTGGAGGAGTGTAGGGAATTCTTTTTTGACTAGGAGACCGGGATGGTTCATTTCCAGATGATCTTTGCTCCTACCTTCAAGATTCAGGTACGCCCCACCACAGTCGTCGATCGGATGATGGATTCTTGGCCTTGGCCCCAGAAATGTTGTGAAGCTCTGCTCCAAGCTGTGCTGGGGCATGCCGCTAGTGACCAGGCCCTTACAGCAGTACGACTCCGAGTGAATAGTGTAACTGATGTTGGAGCACACTGGTGATGGTGGACAATGAATAGCGTTTTAGATGCGCGATCTTCTTTGGAAGTTCAACGTATGTGGCGACAGTAGCAGTTACCAGGGAACAGAAATGACAGGGAGCCGAGGAGATTAGAAAATATAAGAGGCGTTCTGAGGTACGTAGAGCTTTCCGCGATCCACCTTAATGCTTTCTCTGCTAGGGGCGGTGCACGTTACCTGGACCTCCTGCAGGAGGGAAGTGACTGACAGTCAGTCTCCCCACATGCAATTCGCCTCCAATCATTTGTTTATTCGTGTAATGCAGGACGACCCTCTTAACTCAATGATTCGTGTCTTCCTATCATTGGAACCCTGACATCACAGCTGGAAATTGGGGAGGCGTCGCGAGCATGCCCATGGAGAGCCCCTTATATTCCACCACGAACGTACAACGCCAATAACCGGGCGAAGCAAACCTTTCGCACGTCCCTCCTGCAGTGGAGCGAGTCAAACTTCGCCTCACAGCCTTAAGCTTAGCACGCGAGCATTTATGATAAAGGAGAAACGGACAGGAGATCAGAACCAAAACAGCTTAACTGGAGCGTTTCGTTTTTTCGAAAAAATGAACAGTGGATACCATAAAGACGACGGGCAACAACCCATGCACGGATTTCCAAGAGTGGCATATAAGATCGCCCACGACGTTGATAAGACTGGCACGATATACCGACGGTTCGACAGACTGGCCTCGCGGAACCTGCTACTGCTGGAGGCGGAAATCGCGGAGCTCGAGGCTAGGCAGGAGGAATACGACTACGAAGATCGCGACAGACCAAACCACCCGCGCGTGCAAGAGAGCCGGAGTAACTGGAAGACATTCGAGGAGTTGGCGAACGGTGCCGAGCAGCCCAACGAAGTGAAACGCATGGAGCTCGCCATGACCATTAGGGGAAAACTGCGAGAGTACCGTAAGTAGGCCGACTTTCCCCGCAGTCACACTAAACGCCGTTGTAACCGGCATAGCTAAGACGAAGCACTGGCGGCTCACCAGTTTCTATTGAACCTGGAGAGGCCGGCGGAGACAACGGTTAGGGGGATGCGCGACTGGTTCGAGGCCAGGAACACCAGATTCGGGAGGCCCCAGCTCTGGGGCCGCAGCGAACACCGCTTCCGGGATGTCGACGACCTCGTCGCGCTAAGGGTCCCCGCGAACCAGGACCGGTTGTCGCTGTTCGTGCTGAACAACTTCGGGGCATTCTTCAAGGTGAGCAGTAGCCGTCCGTAGCCCCTGCTTGAGTGACACCTACCCCGACTTAAGTAGGAGCCCGGAGAGGATGAGGCTGAGCCGCTTACACGCTTCCCCCTTGTTTCCACACAGACTCGATCCTCCGACGGACACACGGCCGAGATCTCCGAGAGGTCCGTTGCTAGTGCGGTAGCCCTGCTGAGCTCGCTCCTGTCCGCGGCCGTGCTCTTCGGCTCCATGGTCTCCCTGTGCTTCGTGCACAACGTCTATGCATTGCTGGGCATGGTGGGCGGCTGGACAGTGCTGTTCGCGGGCTGCATAGGCTTCCTCACGAATGCGAAACGAGACCAGATATTCGCGGCGACCGCGGCGTACGCGGCCGTGTTGGTGGTATTCGTGAGCGGGACGTTTGGTGGAGTGCCGGGTGCGGGC
The DNA here is from genome assembly GCA_004155945.1 of Monosporascus sp. mg162. Taxonomy (NCBI): domain Eukaryota; kingdom Fungi; phylum Ascomycota; class Sordariomycetes; order Xylariales; genus Monosporascus; species Monosporascus sp. mg162. Next base: position 10,442 of record QJNY01000184.1, read on the forward strand.
GGTACGGCCGCCAGCTGTAACTGTACTCAGACATCGTAATGGAACCGCTGGCATTTGACGCTGGGATCGAGGGTCTTGCTGCCATAATTCAGGAGCTCTTGCATCTATACCCTTAAGTACACATGTAGTGGATGTATGTAAGTATCTCAGGTACGTATGTAAATACACTTATGTGCCTGAGTACAAATTCACCAGACTAATTCGGAAGCTGCATGAATGTCATCCACGTTCAAAATATCCACACCCTCTGTCACCAGCGTGTGCCAGACGCTATTCCTCAGAGCGATTGGCCAATCCGGGGTTTCCCAATATCGCGCCTTCAAGCCCCTGTTATGAGCCTCTTTGATCTGCCGACGGATGGTGCGTAATTGGTCTTCGCTTAAAGCACCATGCGAAACAGGACCGATGGCTTCTTTGAAACTGGTACTAGCATAAAACGAATTCGTGCGGTTATAGTAATCGTACGGTCTGACCGTTTCCGTATCCGGAACTTCGGGTTCCTTCCATAGACTGTCAAGAGGCGCGTCGAAGAACGTATCTCGATGTGCCGATTTGTCTGTTAGCAGGTCAAATGGGGCGTTTCCCGTCCCTACTACGGTCACCTGGCGCTCATGGACCACCCCGCCCTCGAGGTACGTTAGCCAGCCCCGCGGTCTCAGTGGTTCAAGTTGCTCGAGGACTAGAGGCCACGTCGTGGCGTCGTCGGTCTTCACGTCAACTAGGAGAGTCAAGGACTGTTCGGGATCGACATCAAAAATGCCGCGGCGGGTGCCATCATAGAACGGTGTCTTGGGATTCATTCGGTCGAGTAACTCCACCAGCGGATTGACGTAGAGGGACTTGAAGGTCCTGTTCACAGTCAAGGCGGCTGTATCATGTCCCACGAGCAGTTCCATGCTCTCGTCGAAGAACCAGACGTCTGCTTCCACGCTGATGCACCCGGCCCGGATGGCGGAGAATAGGGGCATCTCGCGCCAGTAGTCATTGTGCGAATGACATGGAATCGGTACCACGTCCCGGAGGAAATCCGTAGGATACCGGGCTAAGCTCTCGATACCGGCTTCCCCCCGGTTCGGCGGGGAGCCGCCCAAATCACGCGGGGCAAGCCAGTACAGAATGCTGAAGATGGAGCTATGTTTAGGTTAGCATGGTTCGACAAGACGCTTGCTAGTCGTGAAGTGAAGTACAGTGTGGCTAGGCTCACTCCCACCCCAGCGAAGAAGCCATTTACCCAGAACGACACCCTGCGCTCAGGATTTGCGGCACATCGTTCAACGTCTTCGGGCTTTGCATAGGGGCTCGCCTGGTCTTCTAAGGGTCCATTGGCATCGACAGGCAGGTAAGCTTGACTCTGTCGCCTCCTGAGGAAATCGGGTAGCCAAGGCCAAGGCCGTGAAGGATTAGGAGCCATGGGATCGGAACTAGCCAACGGGCTTTGCTTCGGCGTGTCTCCGGCTGCCAGCCGGGAGGAAAAAAGAGCGATGTGAAATCCTGCTAAGAAAGCCTATCGGATAGTGATAACTGACTGCACTTGCAAGCGATGGACTCATGGATTGCACAGAAAGTAAGGTAAGTGATAGCTTGTAATCACAAGGTCATTATAGCCAAAGCATTACAACCTCGTGAAATGAGAGTCTATAACTTCATAGTAACAGACGAAAAGAGCCGTAAGAAACGATCGGGCTGTTTACAATAGCTTCGGAATATGACTAGATATTGTTATCTACATTCAGGAGGCTTCTGCTACGGAAGTCGTTAAAGGTGGATTCGCTGTTCCCGATTTAGTCCAGTGTCAGGGCCCCAGCCCCTGGCTCCTGCAACTTTGGAACCCAGCCGCATGTGGGGCTGCCAAAAAGTTCTGCGGGGCGCAGGCCAAAGAATTCTTGGACTTTTCTTATCGTGAACGATCCTGAAATTTAAACATTTACAGCAGTATCAAAGCCAGATAATAGGCGTATCTCTCAGCGGTCCTCAACATGCCGCATAAACATAGACGTCGCGAAAAAGATCCATCAACGTTAGTGAAGCCCTTATTTCCAGAGGAAACAGTTCATGTCGGCGATGACCTAGTCCCGTTCACTAATATCATATGTCTTTTTACAGGTTTGATCTGCCGCCTTCAGAGTTCGCAAAGCCGTTGCCAGTGAGGCAGGAGCAACAAAAGAATACTTCAGGAAAGAAAGGAGCGGCCGTTTCAGAAAAGAAACTCAAGCGTAAGCGTGATGGGGGCAAGGCCGACGATGCGCCTCGCGCCTTCAAGAGATTGATGGCTTATGCCTCGGGTAAGAAGCCCCGGTCGGGGCTGGATAATGGCGAAGAAAACCCCGGGAAAAGCAGGAAACGGAAAGCGACACAAACCGCAGCCTCTGAAGGTGAAGCGAAAGAGACCCACGAGGTCCCCAAAATCCGGCCTGGCGAGCGCATGTCGGACTTCGCAGCTCGAGTAGACGCCGCTCTTCCCATCAGTGGTCTAGTCAACAAATCAGTCAGGGACGGCAAGGATCCGCTCGGCCTCAAGGTATGGCGGACGAACAAGGAGCGAAAAATGCACAAACTGTACGACGAGTGGAGGGAGGAAGAGCGCAAGATCAAGGAGAAGAGGGAAGAGGAGCTCGAGTTGCAGGCGGAGAGGGAGCTCGAGGAGGAGGAAGCCGGCGTCTCGTGGAAGATCGAGATGCAGCACGGCGCGTCGGGAAAGAAGAAGAAGAAGGGCAGGAAAATGAAGTACCTGGGCGAGGTTGACGACACCGAGGACGATCCTTGGGAGGTGTTGAAGAAGAAGCGCGGGGAGACGAGGGCCGGATTGCACGACGTAGTCCAAGCGCCGCCGGAACTCGCCATTAAGCCTCAGAAGAAGATGACTGTCCGCGGCGCCGCGGTCGAGGTTGACGGTATCCCGAAGGCCGCGGGAAGTCTGCGGCGGAGAGAAGAGCTACAGACTATCAGGGACGACGTGGTTACATCTTATCGGAAGATGATGAGCGAGAAGAGGCCGGCCTTATAACCAACCGGGATGGGCTTGGAATCCGTGTCGCTTTGAAAGAATAAGAAAGACCTAGATACCCCTAAACACTTGTGCAATTGCATTTTCTTTTACCCGGACCCTCAAGTGACTGACTTCTCTAACAGTAATGCTTGCCGACTACATGTGGTCGCGGTCACCATGGTCCTATCCAGTGTGATTGATGAATAGGGTGACACTCTTATTTACTCGACTATAAGGGGCTTATGAGCACTGCATAAATGCATATGGGAACATTGAAATGCAGGTGATTACGAAGTAGTAGATCTGAGATATGGAGTTTGATAGTCCCGTCATGTAGGTGCCTATTTCAGTTGTTGAGACCAATTTCCTCGAAGCGCGATAACTCGGTTAGCGGTTTACAGTAGGTACTGTGAGGCATGGCAGTCGGGGAGATGAGGGGCCGGTATGGAATTAGGTAAGTTAGGGAGGCAGGCCCACTATTCTGAGGGGAATGCCGGAGTTTGACCGATATAGATGTGTGTGGATATGCCAATCCCTAGTGCGGTTGGTCAGTCTAACCATGTCCCCAGGCTCTAAAACCATCCCCACTTCTGCTCGCCATCTTTTACCAAGCCAACTTCATCCATCTATCAGCCTTCGAACAGAATATCTGAAGCACTAAAATTCGATCCTTCTATCGTGGATATCAAGTCTCCCAATTTTCTCACCTTCCAGATGTCACCTCAACAATATCCAAAATGGAAAGGGGACTCGACGAGCTGATCGAGTCGCTTCTGACAGAGATCGCCTTTTCTGGTAGCCGAGGTAAGTTAAGTGACGCCCAGCATAAAACCCGAATAGTGATCACGTGATCAGGAATCCCCGTTTCCTCCCCCCCCAAAGGTGTATAACTAAGACTGATTCTTCTTTCTTGCATGCAGGTTGTTCTGCCCTAGACCTGGTTAAGGCCATCAATTCATTCTACAGACAAAATTCTACGGACTATGGGCCCTCGACCGATGCTGTACAGCAGACACAGGAGACACAAACCGTGTCTGCTAATGGGACAACCTCTGACGTCAACGAGGACGACAAGAGCAGTTTCGAAACCGGAGACCTGGGGCTTGCCTCGAAGGTATGGGGATGGTTAGTGGCCAGGCATGATGTGTCTGTTGGTGCCAACAGAGAGTTCAACCATTTATCCCTGGAAGAAATTCTTGATCGAAGTGAGCGCGAGAAAGCATCATCCGTCACTGCAGATTCACAAGCAGTAGGAAGCCAGGAGGCACCACCAAACCAGAATCCAAAGAACCCCGAGAGCGCGCCAGAGTCTGTTGGACCGCGGCTATACGTTTCTGAGGAGCGGCAATGGAAGACTTTGACAGGACACGGTCCAGATTTCAAACGCATCCCTCTCTTCGAATGGAAGGCTCTTGTCGACATTGCGTCTGTGAAACAAAATGGCATTCTACAAGGCGATCTAGTACGACTTACAGGCCAAGACAAGCGATCCCTGCCCACTCGGACCGATGCCCTAGCAAAGAAAGGCTACATCATCAAGCAACCAATTCTCCTCAGAGGCTTTAGGTCAAGTAAGATATGGCTTAAGCAATTTGCCGAAAGCGCACAAGCAGAGGCAAGGCGCGAAGGCCTCCCGCTCGAAGAACTGGACCTGTCCAGGGAGGCTTTGATGCGAGATCTCGATCCCGTACCCTTCAACAACTATTGGAACGGTGAGAGATTAGATTATTTGGCTATAGCCCAGGGGTTCCTTGCTATAACCAAGGCATGGGGTATCATCCGTTATTGCGACTTGCGAACGAAGATGGGAGTAGACGAACGTGTGCCTCAGATGCGAGCTTTGGCAAAATCCTCACGTTGGTTCACTAAGCTGGGAGCGGTTACCTTCGTTGCTGCAAGGTTCGCCAATAGCAGCCGACTCTTCAAAGATTGTGTGAAGTTCCTCAGAGACCCAACCCCCAACGAATGGAAAAAGTTCCGGAGAATCCCTACGAATCATATAAAAGCCCCCTCTTCGCGAATCGGAAAGCGTGGACAGGCGTCTCGCGACAATGCTAAGTTGAAGGCGGAGAAAACAGAGACTAGTCAGGACGGCCAGCAAGCGAAACCGCTTCCTGCTGCAAAAACCCACAACGAGCTCTTGGATCAGATCGAGGTCACCTCATCATCTTGGATGCCTCAGAAGCCCTTTGTGAACACAGTATTCGATATCATCAGAAGGGCCGGACCTGAAGGGTCCTCGAATAATGACATCCGCCATCAGACGCTTGGATACAGTTATCGAAAATTCATCGCGTCCCTGAACGCCTCGCTGTCTTCCCCCCTGGTTCAAGTTGAGCAGCCAGAATTTCAAGTCATTTCCCAACTCACTCGCCTGGGGAAGACCACGGCATATCAATTCTTTGCTCCCGGATATATTGATTCCGCTACAAACAGCGTGGAAACAAGTCAGCATCAAGACCAAGAAGTTCAGACCGAGCAGCCGACAATCGAATCACCTAACCAAAGATTCTCTGAGCCGGACCCATCCAAATTTGCCACAAATGGCTCCATCTCGCTTACTCAACTCTGCAATCCGCCGTCATCTTCCTCAAAATCCGGGTATAATCAAAAGCGTAAAGGGTTCATCAAGGAACGTGCGTCACTAGGAGGAAAGAGCGAGCCGAAAAGACATCGCGGGCGACCTCCAAAAAGAGCCCAGGCGACAGACTCGTTGGATGCTCATGTGGGTGAGCCCCAGGCTGATAGCCCCTTAGAACACTTGCCAAATGAAATATCAGCTGGCAGAGAAAGAAGAGCTCCAGGTCGCCCAAAGAGAATAGTCCAGGCGACGGAATCTCTGGTCGATATTGCTGATGATACTCATCTTGGGGATTTTGTTGTCAGATCTCCCTCCCAGGAAGACAATGATACCCTTGCCGCAGAGACAGATCCACCTCTTCATAGAGCTCCCGGTGTTCACCGTGGGCTGGCGAATTCGCTCGACCCCGAGAAGAAGATGGGACGACCGCGAAAATCCGTGGTACTGATATTCAGATCAGACAAACTGAAAGACCCTGCGTTTCTTGGGGCTGGGCAAGGAACCTCATCTGAAACAGGAACCGTAGTTGGGCCACCTCAGCAAGAGATTCCCGGCACGACGGCCCCGGCACTGGCGCTACCTCCCCCGGTTGCTAGCGACGTGTCTGTAGCCTCGCCAGAGTCAGATCAAGTTTCGGCTGCAGGGAGCTCGTTCATTCCCAGGAAGGGACCACATTCATCCTCTAGGAAAGGACATAGATGTGAAAAGTGTGGCAGAAGTTGGAAGAATCCCAATGGGTTGGAATACCACCTTAACAAATCACAAACTCCCTGCAACCCCCTCTTCGTCCCGCATGTTCGTGCTCCTGCTCCTGCTCGGAGGAGGGCCTTGCCTGCTCCATATTTGACTTCGACACCGCGGTCGCTACACGCAGTCGACAGAAAGGGCAAATCAGCGCAACGAGCACAATCGCCAACTCCTCGACGGTTATCTACTGGAGTCCCCGGAAACGCAAGCGGAGTGGGAACGCCCCATTCCGAACGCGCTCCTCCGGAAGAGAGCTCTTTCGCGGAAGTCCCAGATACACCGTCACAGTTGGGAAAAGGAGGGCGTTCCATCGTCCTGCAAGATGTCGAAGTATATAATGTTACTGGCCGGTTTCGGGGGCACCGCCATAGTGCGTCCCAGCACAGTGAAGGCTCCATCCCTCAACCGCCCCAGAAGCGCCAGAAAATCTCAGAAGATAGTTCAATCGCCCCAGGCAAGATAGGCGAAGACATGCAACTCCGACAACACCCGGAGATCTCGCAAGGCGGCCCAATTCCGGGCGATCGGAATGCAGAGCCTACGGAGCCTCAGGAGCCTCTGAATGTTTCGGAGGAAAATGTCAAGTCGTCCCGTGAAGCCAAGAGTTGCGAATTACCCCAAAAGCGACAGCTAGTGCCAGAAGTTCATGTTGGCGTCCCCGGCGGGGAGACTGCTCTTGGATCGCCTCAAAAGCGGCGGAAGCTTTCACAACACATAACCATTCAGCCAGACGAGGTTGGGCGGCAAGAGCAACCAACGGAGCAAGCGATACCGGCAGATCAAGATGAACTCCCGTCAAGACCTCCGAAATTGTTAGTGAGGACGGATACTCCTTCGGACCTTGGTGGGACGATGCGTCAAAACTTCATATTGCGGCCCACTTTGGCTGAACCCAGCAACGTAGTCAATACTTCGAAAGAGAATTTCTTGTCCATTACATCAGAGACTCCTACAGAGACTCCTAACCAAGAGCTCCTCATACATACAACAAACGGCAGCAACAACCATCCAGGCTTGCAGACATCCAATCAACAGCAGGTCGTCGACCAATTCGTCGCACCGACACAGCCTAAACCTTTGTTCCATAGTTCGATACCCAACCAGAAAACTCTTTCGGAAGGCGGATTACGCAGGGAACGCACTATCGAAATCGTCTTATATCTCCTCGACAACAATGATGGAGTGTTCCCCGGTGAGTTGTCTCTTTATATCGTTGTCGCATCGATTTGGGCTAGGATGTATAGCGACATAAAGCCCCCGGACCGAAAAACAGTTCAGTCTGCAGTCAACAGGATGGAGAAACAGGGCAGACTCAAGCAGTTGCACTTCTTCTTCCTCGACAAGAAGGGCAATAGCCAGGGAATTTGCGTACTTGTCAAAGTCTCATCAGGCGACAATCGGGCCGAAGAACTATCTAGGGATCCTCGTGTCGTCGATGTCAAGGAAAAGGTACGGGAGACATACCCAGACACCTACATCCCGCCAACATTCCCTCTTTCTCAGCAAGAATCTGAGTTATACCGTGCTCTTCTGTCGAAGTACAGAGAGCCTTCCAAGCGAGGTGGATATGTTGATTCTGCCACGAAATCATTATCTGCTCATGAAGTTGAAGTGCTGCACTACCCACGACCTGTCATGTCAGGCGTCCTAGCTTCTGAGGAGTCTCTCGTACCGAGGCCAATGACCGATGAGGATTATAGCGCAAACCCTGCGGAGGGATCGCCTGGAGGCGTCTCTGCCTCTACAGCACCCAGGCAAGCTTCCCTCAAGGATTCTCTGAAACCTCAAGGTGTTCGGAAGCCACGAAAACGAGCTGCTCTCCGAGAATACTGGGATACTGGGAAGATGGCAACGTATATCTGGAGTCAGAAGCACAGCTCGGGCGCTACTTGGGACCAGAGACCTACTTACTTACAGGATCCGGTTACCGGTGCCTGGTCTTCAGTGCCCCAGATACTCGTTTCGTCCCAAGCCAGCATCGACAAAATTCTATCCCTGGTCAAAGTTGGAAAAGCCGCTAAGACAAAAGGTCCCGGCAGGAGACGCAAGGACCTCGGCATTGTCATACCGCCCCGTAAGAAAACGCGTACCTGCAATACCCTCAAGAGGAAAGCATATGAGGATAGCATGGGAGACGTAGATGAAACAAACCGCCGTGCGCCTACGACTGACGTCATTACAACTATTCGGCGCATAGCAGATGATCCGTTCATGGAACCATCGACAGTAGCGTCATTCAATCACTCAAGTTTTGCTTACGACGGCGACGACTCCGGTGATGGGGAAGATGACACAGCTATGAGTTCTCAAGGCATAAGTATATTGGACGAAGATTCGGATGTCGAAACTAGTATCAGATTTGGGCAAATAAAGGAGATCAAACCCACTGGAGAGGGTTATTGGCCTTGCTTGCGGGATGATTTCTTTCGTTCTAAGAAGACAAGTTTCTCCCTGAGCGGCAGCATGCCCACGGCGAGGTGGTTTCACCAGGAGAACTTGCCGCATAGTGTCGACGACGTACTGAAGGTAGCTCGTGGACAAATAAGGAAGAGTTTCTGGGCCGACAAACAATATGCCGAATTCGTGCGACGGGTGAATGCCGTCAGGAACTGGGAGGTATCAAATTACGGATCTCACCTTCTCCTTATGGCGAAGATCGTACCCGGTTCTATCTTTCTGGATTTCGGTATCGATGAATCGAAGGCAGATATGCGACCAGTCGTCATCCAGTGGCCCGAAGACATCCAGTATACCATTGACAACCTACCTGAGGAGATTAGGTACGGGAGACACGACGACCAGGATGCCGGACTTTCGGATGCTGAAGAAATTCAAGTGCGTCCCACCAAGTCACGGGGTCCCTACCAGAAGAAGAATCAGGAACTCAAGAATCTGTACGCCGTCAAGCCTCAGCCCGGCGCAGTACAGGCTAGCTACAAGACGCGGGCTCTCGTTGACCTCCCCCCATCGCAACAAGGCCGCGTAGGAAAGCGTCGCCTCCCAGACGATATGCTTGGCCTCAGCGGTGATACAGCTCTGATAACGGCTTTTGTCGTGATCAAGTCTCTCATTGGGGGCGTAGAAGGGACCATTGATTATGGTTTGATACTGAAGCTCTTCCCTGAAAAATCGTACACTAGCCTGAAAAATTTCTGGCCCAAGGCCTGCAAACAGCGGAAGAGGTTCGTCAATGCCCTCACCGAAAAATTCCAGTCATCGTTTCTGGAAGCCTATGAGAAGGGAGACTTACCACCACTCGACTTCGACAATCCTGAAGACTACGATTGGGTATCTCTGGTCCGGTGGGCGATGAAGCTTGATATACATGAAGATGTGTATCTACCCGAGTCACGTAGTGAGCTCGACCAGATGTACTCTCTTGAAGATCCAGATGACGAAGTCGTGGATTGGAGAGAGATCTGGTTTGCCAATGTGGCGGTCCACACAAGGATTGAGGCGAACATTTCCAAGCCATCCACAATACCTATCTGCCAAAGCCAGAGCGAAGATATATTGATGATGCGTGCAAGGTCATGGATTCGCTCGTTGTGTAGCACCTCGCTGACAGAATCTGGAGCCCCGAACAAAGTCGTCGGCAAAATACTTGAGCTTGGTAACGGGAGCGAAGAACAAACGAGCAAGATCTTCGGAAAGGTGATCACCCGGCTCATTAAAGAGAAGATCGCTACCAAGGGAAAGAGCAAGAAATTCGGGTTCCGGCTCAATTACAACGTTGACAAGATAGTCGAAAAGTCTGCTAACGTCGAGAAATACATCCAAGCGGTCACTTTCAAAACACGATTGGACGAGGCTTTCCGTAACCATGGAGAGATGTTCCTTTCGTATGCTTCTAATGATGGCAGCATCATGGCTACTCTTAATCTCCAGTCCTATGGCAGGATCCGCATGGAGCCGGTCGACGTGCCACACATCCCCTTTGGTTTCGAGCCCGGCAACTACGAAGGCAGATCATACCCGAAGAGCTACTACCACTGGAAGGTCAAACTGGCCCCCACGGAGAAGTACTTGTATGATCACGACATGCCCCTGCTGGATCAGGTGCAGAGGGCGGATATACCCACCAAGGGCCCGCACGGCGCCATCCCCATCTGGGTGGACTTGCTAGACAAGGTTGACAAGAAGCGCTGGGTCGAGTACGTCTGCATGCTGGCCTTCGCGCTCGCGACCAAGGGGCCCCTGACGCCGAGTAGCGCCTCCGTCATCTTGAAACCGGTCCTGGAGCCCTTCGAGGCGGAGCTGATCATGGACTTCCTCGACCGCCACGGCCTGCTGCATCGCCTCTTCCCGGGCTCATCCGGCGGTACTGCCGGCGAGTGGTGGTGGCTTGCCGTGGGGAAATTGATAGACGTGAAAGGGAAGGGTGTTGCCACGGGAGCACCGGCGCTGGAGTCGCGATAGGCTGATTCCACTCACCCCCTTTCTCCCTAGGCTGCTTTCTTTGATTTGCTATTGCATAGAGATGGAGACCATGTTGTGACAAAGGAGAGTGTGTTTTGTGATAGTTAGATGAATTTGATGCGAAGCATGGCTATCGAGTAACAAGTACGGGCCGTTGGTTTGTGGCAAGGCCAAGGTGGGCAGATTGTAGATATCCTGATTCTATTGTAGATTGATCTTACCAGATCCTTTTGTAATTAGGCACGACATACGCTATCATTCGCGGCGTTCAATCCAGGGGGGGTTACTCAGCGCGGGCTTCGCCGTGCTCCTTTTCTGGTACATCATGCCTTACGTTGACGCATATGGCGTCTCTTTGCTCCGATGATTCCTTACGTACAAAGTCCTAGAAGGTTTTTTCGTAAGCTGCTTCCTTTATTCAACTTGAAATCGCTTCGTAGCAGCTATGCTTCAGGACCGAAAGCAAGGGGAATACGCTTTCTGTGAGCCTATAGGGTGGGAATAGCCGTTGCCTTTCCAGATCAGTAGTGATCTAGGTTAGGCTTCCCTAGCGGTTTCTATCCAGCTCATATAGACTGCTGTTGAAGGGGCTACGGCATATAGCTAAACACACTTAGGCTCCTGTTGAAAGCCCGTTCAGAGGCACCTACCTGCTAACACTTTCTAATAACTTCTTCGAGCTCCTCCAAATCCTACTATATCGAAGGGAGGGATGATCACTTGCTCAAGTGAGAAGGGGCACTGGGCACACGAGTGTTTGATGGACCATTGGCTTCCGCCGCGGCAGCTTCCTACGAATATCTAGACCAAGGCCTCATGCCTCTCCGGAATTCTAGCGCCGAATTACTCGACAGTTGGGTGGACTTGGAGGCCTAGCCAGCTACCCAAATATAATAAGCAGTTGGAAGTCACTCGCAAGGTAACAGCGGCCGTCATCGAAGCCCATATAGCCCCATCGCTTCATGGGATCTTCATGCACCACATGCGGCGCCAAGTATGCCCAACCCCCAAGGCCGTAGGACTGCTGAACTTCGGCTCCCGGATGACATCTTGGCCGACCCCTGCCCGTTCAGGGGGTCTTGTTCTGGGGTTTCTCGCATGCTATGAAGTGGGAAGACAAGCGCATACTAAGGTCATCGATTGCAGTCTTGCTGAAGAGAGTATCCGCAGACTCGAGGATTCTAAGACATACCAGAAACTGTAAAACAACAGGATGGAGGTTACTCGCGAGCGAGGAAAACTGGACCGCAAAAGGTGTCCTGACTTACGACGAGCCGCGAACACGAGCTGCTACCAACGCCAGTCATGACGTTGCCACCATGTCAATCTGCGGCCTCGTCAAGTGACTGGCATGCACGGGGAACACTCCCGGGACCCTCAGCAAGGTCAGCAAAGACGTCATCTACGAGACCCTCGAAGGGACGCTCAGCATCCTCTGCATAGAGGAGATAGACATCATAATCGAACATATGAAGACGTTCTGGGTGGTTGTCATGGAGGAGACCCGCAACGCCCGGACCTGCTCCGACGCCGAGCGCGGTCTCCTGCGAAAAGCCAACTCCGATGTCCGGTCCGGCTTCGAGTCGCACTTGGGACGGTTCTGGCAGCAGTCCCCGATCGAGTTCTTGCCACTCGAGGAGGCGGTCATTCCCCCCGCGTCGACTGCTCAAAATCCCTACGAGCTTCGTTCTAGGTAGAGTCCTTGCTTTTGTTTAGCCGAAGCCTTCCATAAGCAGGGTGTCGACCGGCGCTTACTTGACATTAGGCATTTCCCCACATCAAGCGCAGGGACATGCAAGCCATTGCGATTTCTATGGACCGCTACCTTGAGGGACTCTCTTACCGCCTCTCGGCAGTGGAGCTTGGCGATATTCGTCGGCAGCTCGAGGCCAAAGGTGCAGTGATAAACCTGGATTAAGAAGAGCTATAGACAGGTCCAGAAAGTTGCCATGGCCGAAGGCGGGAAGCCAAGAATCATATGTTAGAATGCGGTATCTTCAGCGGAGTATGACAATATTTGCTAACTTACTAGGACAGTACTCTGTAGTGAGATTAGATACGGATTTTTGTCTTGGATTAGGTTGAGAGAGACCCAAGGATTACGTAGCACACCCCATGCACCACCATCTCCAACACCGGCCACGGCGACGACGAGGGCAAGGGCGTGCGGAGAGCAATAACGGCTATCGCAAGAACGCACTTTTGAACCACCTTCTTTCCCGCTGATTCCCATAACCCTCCAGTACATACTCACTCTTCGATATCAACCCCGACTAAGAAGCCACAGAAAATAACATGGACAGGCTGGTAGGAGGCAGAGGTGGGGTGGGGGGCAGCTGAAGTCCTCGAGTCGCATCCTACATAGTCCCAAATGCCCGAAGTCTTATATAGGCCCGGGCGTGGATGGTCCGGAACAGTACATTAGCATATGGTGGCGGCTCTCAGCGACCAGATAATGGTGGATGACGGGAATGCCCTCATTCCAGATGGAGATATGAACGAACCGTATTTAGGGTTAGTATAGAGCCAGGTTCTTCACATCGCTTCTAGGAAGAACTAAGCCCCCTGGAATTAAGTTACTAATGTCCTGTCTTCGAGAACCATGAAGAGTGGTGTATTCAAGGCACGCGGGTACTCCGCTGGTTCTCTTTTGAGATTTTCCTTAAACTTCGCTAATTCCGTGAATGCTTCCACTAGTGTCATATCCGTTCCCCTATCTTGCACTTGCTCTCTCATTGTCCCGTGCGACCAGTCTAGTGGACGAATCGGGTCCGCACCCCACGGCCCCGTAGTTAACAGACGCTATTCATGCTGTACCGTGAGCGATATGAGGAGGCGTGGCCGTTCATTCCCACAAACTGCTCAACAGAGTATCAACCGGAAGATTTGTCGACTGGATGACAAGATTATTTCTGGACCCCTTACCAGATATAATTATATACACAACATATCACCTATTTTCCCGACAACCCCTAATACAACTCTTAATTAACCAGTTAGGTAACCTTTAGCTTCTCAGGGGGCCCAAGCCGCATCAATCTATGAGACATTATGATCTGCATACCGAATCCTTTAAACGCGGATTTATACTTATCACCTTCCAGCACTTGCTCTTTTCATTGTCTTTCAAGCACCATAAATCGGACGCGTATGTAGTACTACTAAATGCGGCGCAAGTTAGAACTGGTCTCATCATCACTTCTACTTCCTTCCATGCGCACGTAGTACTCCGTATATCTGACTCAGGCCTCTCCCAAAGGCTTTGAACAAGATTAAAGTTGACTCTACCGCTTCTCCTCCATCGATACATGAAAGACCCATCCTTTACAGGTTTCTGCCAATGATATAAAAGGAACATCATCCACAATGGCGATTTACATAGAGTAATTCAAAGCTGCTCTAAGTCCTCCGAGACTTAGATTGATGATCATGACGGAAACCCCCTATTCGCTCGGGAGAACATGTCATGCTCGCTTACGGGATATAGGTCAAGGAAAACGTTAGGCTACAGCCTTAGATTCTGCGGCAATATTTACCTGCTCTCCCTGAGGCACTTCATGCCTCAGAGACTGTATTTGAACTGCCTCACAAATTAGGCAAAGCCTTGAAGCTGCTAGTGTATTCACTTCTCCTCCCGCATCTGGATAGGTAAGGAACTATATTTAACAACTCTGTGAATAACCTTTCATCCAACCTCTATCGAGCTCAGTACTGACCCTTTCTCAGGGGCTCGAAGTGCTCTTTTTCATGTATTAAACTCCTAAATTTTAGCGCTGGAATACCTTACCGCATTGTAATCGATCAAAGCTCCTTATCTACCTTACAGGTAGGTTGCTAAGTGGCTTGGTCACGTCTAGAGATGCTGCTCTAGGTCACGAAGTAACCATGGGTTTTTCTATGGACACACCTATAGTAGCCTGCTATCAGAGTTATCTCATAAGCATACTCCAACCAGGTTTCTGCAGAAAATCCTCATTCGACTCAACGTAGCAAGCAGGGGAGATAACTCAGGGTCGCCGATTATCACTAATACTCGTACTTCGCCAGATCAAGGCCGCCTAATAAGTGTCATACGAGCAGCAACATCTCAATCTCCTCCTTTTGAATCACAACTTCAAGCCCTATATGAGGCTTCCTCGACATGGGTCGGGATAATACATCCCCGCCAGGCGCAGGTACAGGGAGATCCAAGCTAACAAGTCAAGCCCACCCCAAACCTCATGGACACTAGGGTAACACCATTCAGAGAAACGATTATTATCATGCCTTAGAACGTGCCGAACTCAAGTTCCTTTCACAGACCGGTGACTATAAGGTAGAGCGAGTCAACGAGGCACTATCCAAGCAGATACTTGACTCAAATCGGAGAACCTCTCGCGCAAACCCAGATAGCTCTGAGCAGCATCCATGTATGGAGTATCCCAACCTGGAAATGCTGAGCGTCACCGCGAATCTGAGCTCGTGAATCAGCCAGTTGCGGAATTGGCATATCATGGACCCAACCAATCCTACACCCCACGCGGCACACCTGTCCCCAGCCTTGTGCTATCTGCCCCCGAGCAGGCAGAACCTTCCTCGGCAACAGATCGCGTAGCACATCAGCACGATGGAAAAGAACCACGTAGCTTGGACTCGGCGAAGTCCGGAGTTTCTGAAGGAGGGCGAAGCGGACCAAGAATCAAGCCTTCCCCTTCGAGATCAAATATCCGGGTCTGACGGTGACTCGTCTTGGAATGGATCCCGAGATCCAGATGAAGCTTTAGGCCTAGAGCCTCAATCCCACCGGAAGATCAAACGACGCGTCTGGTGTCCGTTTAGGGACAATTGTTGGAGCTCAGATTCCAATGAACAAATGTATTATCTCCACGAGCATATGCATGATCACCGCTACGGAGAATACAGTGGATGGCGAAGCAAGAACCCGGTATATCACCAGCCGCGGAAGTAACGAGAGGAACGACCACCGACATTCATGGACTGTCCGCAGCCGGGATGTGGTTCGTATGCGCAAGACGGATTGGTTCCTCCAGGTACACAGCTTCCTAGCTTGGTACCGAAGCCCTCGACGAATATAACCGCGATCGGAAAACAAGGAAGAATCCACGGAAGATCGGGGAGAAAAGGCCCGATGACATCGACCTGGTCTTAGAGAAAGAAGAACTGCAGTCAAAAATGCTGCGCCATGCAGAGAAACTGAAACTCACTCTCACAGCCCCGCCGCTAGGACCGGGCGAATCTTTCAGGGTCACATTACAGGCACAGGGGGAGGGTAAATCGCCGTCAAACCTGAACCCCACGGGCGCCATTCACGTCGATTCGGCAATTACCCTGTCCCGGATAGTGTGTACAGAGTTCCTGGAGCAGTCGGGCGGCCGACTGTTAGGCATTCTGGAGGAAAAAGAATCGATTACGAAGTCGAGGAGATTTGTGAGAAGCGCCTGATTCACCCCAGACTTGTCGCAGCTGGGACCCGCCATGATTTGTCCGGACTGCTGCAGGTGAACTGGAGATCCGAATTCATCTGTGCTATGAGGAAATTCTGGGGCGCTGGGGGCGGGGGGGGAGGTCCCTGCCCCGTGGCATCGCAAGCCCCCCCAAGGCTGAGGAGCCACCGAACGAAGTCCGTTGGATGCACCCGGACGTATTTCTCCTGGGAGTCCTATGGACACTGGGAGATAGCATGTCCGAATGGAAAGAAAAGTAAACCCCCGATCGTTCGTACGCGTTGTTGAGAAGCGATGCTCGGTGCTTTCGTCGTTTACTGACTATATATCCGCGCAGGCATCTCGAGCACATCCGGCGGAGAGCGAGCCCATGGTTGTGGACAGGGCGAAGGAATGTCTGGACGATATCCGAACCAGGCTGCAGGGCAAGCGGGCGGCGTGGCTCATGGATCGGGTCGCATCGTTGAAGGAGGTTACTAAGGAGGTTACGAAGGAGAACTAGGAGGAGCACCCAGCCGCCGCGGATGGCTTGATAGATCACACATCAGATCTTAGCGAGAACAACGAGGGCAACATTGATGGACATAGTCTCGCATTACCGCGGCCATCGAAGAAGCGCAAGAGGACCGGTCGGGCGTCCACGGCGCAAGACCAGGTACTATACCCCACTATCAGCTACATAGATCATATACAAGCCACCAGCAGCGGCAGAGTCATGCCATCGATAGAGACATCCTACGCCAGCACTCCCTTGTGGGATCAACACCACGCTCCGCAGCATAAGGCATCGCACTTCACATCGAGACCCGCCACGCCCTGCCGCCCGGGAATGCCCCACGCGCCTCCCAACGGCCCACCACGGACTCCCGCCAACAAGTTGCGCCTACCCGATCACCCACAAGGCCCACGACGCCTTAGGCCGCCGCAATTTACGATCAACCTGCCCCACCGCCGCCTTTCCCTTTCCCTCCCGGAACGAGCTCGAGAAGAGCTCGTGACGGGGCTTCCCACGGCCCGCCACGTGATCCACCCACGCCGCCCTTGCCCCATCGGCCGACGAGACCCACAACGCCGTGGGCGGCCGCCGCTTACGCCAACCTGCCCCACAGCCGCCGCCGGGCTCCTTCAAACTCCCTGTACGGCGCCCGGCGCTGCCGCCGCACTACGACTTGCGCACGCGAGGGCAGCATCAGCGGCAACCGGCCCCCGTCCGCGTATTCGGAATACGGCCCGGAGCCGGCGTGGCTCCAGGACATCCATGGCGCGGACGGAGGAGCAGACGAGCTGATGCCAGACACGGCCGGCGCGGGCGCGTGGGTCGAGCGGCACTTGGGCGAGGAGACGGGGACTGGTTTAGATGGGCAATGGGGCTGGAAGCGGTTGGAAACCTGCGAATGCGAATTGCTTACTTGAGACTGAGACTGGCTGGATGGGCTCGATTTCGACTTGGGGAAGGAACGTATCGAGTTTATTGGGACAGATTGGGAATGAGCTGTGTTGCAAACTGGCGTGCTTTGATGGAACAAAGGGCAAGAATGCATAGATCTGAGCCTTTTTTTCTGCCGACTTTGTGTCCAGAGATACCTGGTGCCATTTAAGCCGCAAGATAGTCGCAGCAGCAACCCCATAACTAAATTCAGGATTATATTTGGGCCCTCACATCGCCAAGTAGATATTAGATCAAGTCGCTTTTTAACGGCAAATGCCAAGAATCATTGTCAGCTATGAACTGTTTAATCTACATTGACAGATGTGTTGCCCATCCATGCGTGACTCCTTCTATGATTGGGCGTTTAGCCACCTAAGCTCTTTCACCAGAAACTGCCATACTGATCTATATCAGTTGCCGTGTAAGGCAACTCATATAGTAAATCTCTTCGAACGTCCATACTCAACGCACCATACATGTATTTATAACGCCACATCCTAGCCGTGCAACGCCAGTCGCCAGTACGCCTCTGAACCTATCCGCCCAAATCAGTAGCCGCCCAGAACCTTCAAAAGCATGGCAACCAGCATCGCAACAAGCGATATGATAGCGTAATCGATCCAGACCGGCGCTCCGGCATTCGGATCGACGCGCGTCACCCCGGCGGTATCCACGCGGCCGGCCGGATCGGTCAACGGAACCGTGGCCGTGGGCGCCGGGACGCCCTGAGCCGGCCTCGCAGGCGACGCGGATGGCGGAGCGGGCGGCGGCGGGTCGTGCCGAGCGGGCGCCGTCTGTACGAAGCCCTCGGCCAGCTGCGCCGACTCGGCGTCGTCGTCCTTAGCAGCGCCAGCGGCTTTCTGTTTCTCCATCTCGTCGCGGAAGCCCATCTTCAGCTCGGCGGGGACCTCGACCTCCCTCCTGTCGCTGGGGCCGGCCTCGGCCTCGAGCGCGCGGCAGCGCTCCTCGCACTCGCGGATGATCTCCTCGTTGGACTTGGCGCAGGCGGCGCAGCGCCAGGAGCGGCTCTCTGCGGCGAGTCGACGGCGCACGGCGTCGCTGGCGTCGAGCCCGCCGAGCTGGCCGCGGGCGTCGGTCTCCATGAAGGAGCGGAGGGCGACGAGGGCCGTGCGCACGCCCCACGCCGGCTGCCACGTCTCCTCGTGGTGGCCCGAGATGCTGAGGCAGATCTCGCGGTTCGCCTCGAAGCGGCCGCTCGGGGTCGTGAAGCGGAACGACGGCGGCCGCAGGGGGTACGTCGGCGGCAGCACGATGCGCCCGTGATAGATGCCGCCCTCGTACGCCGAGCGCGGTGGCCCCCGCAGCGTGAAGTGCCACTCGAACAGGTCGGACTCGAGGGGCGTCGCGGTGTAGTCGGGCGACGGGGAGCTGGAGAGCTCGGCTGCTTCTTTCACTGCAGGCGGGAGTACTTTGTTAGTGGGCGGGAAAGAAAGCGGGTGCGCTCAGAGGCGGAAGAGGAAACCACTTACGGATGCGCCGGATGGTGGGTGATTTGGAGTTGAATTTGGGCGTAGCCATCTTGAGGAATCTGGATGCTGGTTGATGCTATGTCGACTATATAGTAACCATGGCGCGGTCGATTAGGGAGGATGCGACGGTCTAATAAATATGGTACAACTATGCGTAGGTAGTTCTACTACCGTACGACTGAGGTAGGACTTAACGAGATACTAGACTAGGGAGAGTTCGTTAGAAAGCTGGAGACTCTGATTGAGTTTGGTGATGCCAGGTTGTCTCTCAGTTCTAGTAACCTTTAAACTTAATTAATACTTACGTAGCTACTGTATTGTACCAGATAAATGTGGCATTAAAGAGATGACGAGGAACCTTTGTATTAGATAAGCGGGTCTGAATGGGGGATGGGGGTACAGGGTATCCCGGCTAGGTACTAGTTAAGTATACTATTGGTTTAATAAGCGGCCTTTAGCAGCTTCAACATACAAAGATGACCGACTACCAGTCTCCTCATTGCCTGATATCAACTGAACGCCTCGGGAAATAAACTTCCTGTAGCCCAAAGAATCTAATCCTAAAGGGAACATATAGCCGTCGCATTCCAGTGCTATGAATATTGAACTCTTCGGATGGGTGTTTCAGCCTACTAGTATAGACGGTCGTCTTCTGGTCTATTAAGATAAGATGGAGCAGAGCGACAGTAATTCAAGTAATCTGTTTAATGAATAGGCTATAATATAGGGAGTGTCGTGTTTAAGTATAGATGAAGAGAGATGGAAATGAACCCAAACTTGATATCTCAAAGTCGGCGAGGTCCTGGCCACAGTTCATATATGACAACCCATCTGGAGGGGGTTCGCATCGATGCAGTACAGCCAGGGAAACTACTCGTTAACGAATAAACATCATCGATCTCGGCGTCAAAAGTTTGAATGGGCTCACTAAAAAAAAGCTCTTCTTCTCACCTGCACCTGCGCCTGGCAAACTTTGGTCGCCTGTCCGATATACGAGTGCACCCAACGTGCTTTCCTTGTTACCACTTCCGGCCTTAGTCCTGTACCGACCTACTTCCCGACATTTCCACCCAGGGCATGCACCTTTTCCCTTCCCATTTCCCTCCTTCTTTTCTATCCGTCCTACAACCGTCATACGCATCTGCCATCAACCTGGAGGCCCACTATATCGCCGTCAGGCACGGGAAGCCATCATGTCCGACTTCTCTGTGGCCGAGTCCATCTCTCGGCCTACCAACCTGCAGTGCCCGGTCTGCGGTAGGATCTTCAATAACTCAGGCGTCAAGAAGGCCCATCAGCGGGTCGAGGGCCACTTCCAGTGCGCCGTGTGCAAGGCCAAGTTTCATGACGATGCTGCTGTGGTCCACCACATCTTCGAAGTATTGTTGACTGGTCATCGCATACCCAACTTTACCCAGAATTACTCACCAATAATCCGTGTAGGAACACAAAACCGTACATGAGATCAAGTGTCCTGGCTGCCTAAAGACCTTCATGCGTGCCGGCGCATGGTTGCAGCATGTCGAGAACTATGAATGCACTGGCATCTTCCCTGAGGATCTCGAGGCCCGCAAGAAGAAGACCGAGGAGTTCGAAGAGGCATTGGCTAAACTGGAGCCCTCTAGCCCTGACTGGCTCGAAGGAGTCGACGTGTCCACTGTGACTGACACTTGGAGGGACGACCCTATCGTCGCCACTCTCGAGGGCCATGATAACCTCAAGCCTCACCACGGGACCACCGTCGACCAGAATTATACGAAGCCTGTGGACTTTCCCCGACTCGGCACCCATGAGTTTCGAGCCGGCGGCTCCAAGCAGCCTGACCTCCTGACGGGCGATGCGCCAGGGCTGCAGCCCATGCAGCCAGCCAACGCGTGGGCTCAGAAGAAGAATCTGTTTCCCGACGCGAAGCCCGACAAGGTGCTCTCAGCTGCAAAAACGCCCCTAGGGAACAAGCCTCCCCAGTCGAGCGCCTTTGCTGGTCCGGCAGCGTACAGACAGGGTCCTGCCCCGACGCAGGATCGCAATGCGAGGATTCAGGTTGTCAAATCCTATAATGCAGTCCCCCCAACGCCTGATTTGTTGGGTAAGACGTCCCAGACGACTGCTTCAGTGGGCGAACGTATTCTGGATCCAGATCACCCTAACTTCAGCGCTACGGTGTTTCACGACCCTATTCTTGACCAGTTCAAGTGCCCCCACCGATGCAAGTGAGTCTTAGCTCTTGCTAATCAATCCCCTTGAACGACGGTAGCTCACAAAATATCCAGCAAGAAGTTTAGGACTGCCCGCGACTTGGTTACTCACTTGAGGTCCCCTGCACATAGAGGCGTGCAGGCCGCCTGCCCATCGTGTCGTCGTAAATTCATATCCAATGCTGCTCTGCTCCAACACATGGAATCAGCATTCGCAGGGTGCTGGGCTCGGGACTCGGATCAATTCCGCCGCAAGCTGTCCGAACTGACGGGTGGTCTCCTTGACATCAAACCGATAACTGCCGAAGAGGATCGGGCCAATCCCGAAGGCATGACTCGAGATATGGCCAACATCTTCCTTGACGAAAAGGCCGCCGCCGAGCTGCGCAAGCCGCCTTCAGGCCAGGTTCCGGGTCTAGAGGGGAAGGAGAAGGCGCGGCAGCAGGCAGACCCGCGATCACGAAGATGGTAAAGACAGATACCGCTTCTGTCATCAGCAAGACGGCCTGTCGGATAAGAGCGACTACAGGAGAGATCTGAGTGATGAATTACTGTATGGATGTCCGCCGGACGTTGTGTTTACTCCCTTGTCTGGAATGTCGAGGCGTGTTTCCGCCAACTGACGTTCTTCTTTTGAGGGATTCTGTGAAAAGGAAATGGGTGATGTGACGGAATGAAGAGACGAACAGGAAAAGAATTGTAAGACTAAAATGGAGATTGACAGCGTCCTAATCCTGCGGCCATGTTACACTAATCCATAGCTACGCATCATGCCACCCTGAACATCGAGGTTATGCAAAAGCCAAAAGCTAAACAATGCCCCGAGACTTCAATGCTGGTTATCTCGATCAATCAGACGTAGAAGATGTCGTACCTGGGTTGCCGGAACGTGTAACCGGGACAGCCCCTGCACTGCCACGCAGCCAGCCCAGCTAATGGCCAGGCCAGGTTCAGCCCAAGCCCAGCTAAGCTTAGTGGACCCGGCGGATCAGTCTTCCTGCTGTCGCACGCATATGCGCTGACATAATAGCAGGCTCTCATAGTTAACTACCAACTAATTCTCAGGGGGGCGCTTTTTAAACAGTTCCGACGTTCAACATCCAAGTCGGGAACCCGGTCTCCCGGAATTATATATGCTGTCGTTCGTTCGTCGTTGTCGTTGCGTTGCATCCCTTCCCGTCCGAACCAACAGAAAGTAAAAAGAGAAAAATAAAGATAAGAAGAGCCATGAGCTGAAAACATACATTTGTCATTCACTCATTGTTTGTAATTGGTGCTCTTCTTCTCGTTCCGCCCCATGGCTAGATATCCTTCGCCTTCGCTGCGCTCTCAGAACATGGCTCGAAGATGGGCTCGTCGGGCTGAGCGCTATTGCTGTTCCTGCATAACCTACTTCCCCCTAGCATTCGTCTACGGCCTCACCACATGGGGTGTTTGGGTTATCGTGAGGATGGGCTCCCAGCCGTCCAAGGTCACTTGGATCGGTGAGTATATTTACGAATCACCTTGTTCATAGCGTCTTCTCTAGGCCCGCCCTTCATGTCTTGAGATAAGGCTGGAGAAGCTTACAAATACACTTCGCAATAAGGGACCAAGACTTCGGTCGGCGGCATCATCCTCTACGCGATGCTCAACTGGTGTTACACTACCGCCGTCTTCACGAATCCCGGCAGCACCACCAACGACCTAGGCTATGCGACTCTACCGACCCACGCGCCGCCCAGCGCCACCTCCTTCACCGTCAAATCCAACGGCGGACTTCGTTTCTGCAAGAAGTGCCAGGCCCGTAAACCCGATCGCGCACATCACTGCTCGACATGCCGCCGCTGCGTATTGAAGATGGACCACCACTGTCCCTGGCTGGCGACCTGCATCGGGCTGCGCAACCACAAGGCCTTCCTGCTCTTCCTGATATACACCACTCTGTTCTGCTTCTACTGTTTCGCCGTGTCCGGATCGTGGGTCTATGCCGAGATATTCGGCCACACGCAATACGTCGACACGCTGATGCCCGTCAATTTCCTCCTGCTGTCCGTCCTCTCCGGCATCGTCGGCATCGTCGTCGGCGCCTTCACCACCTGGCACATCATGCTCGCAAGCCGGGGCCAGACCACCATCGAATGCCTCGAGAAGACGCGCTACCTGAGCCCCCTGCGCAAGTCGCTGTATAACCAGTACGAGGCACAGCAGCACGGCGAGGGCATCCCGCTGCCGCGTTACGGCCAGCAGCTCGTCGAGATCCACGCGAACGCGCTGCCGGGGATCACGCGGCCGGAGGAGGGCGAGGAGACGAGGGAGGTGCCGCAAGTGCCGCAGCGGCAGCTGTCGTACGAGGAGCTGGAGCGCCTGCGCGCCCGCAAGCGCCACGAGGAGTACATGGACGAGATCGACTCGGAGAAGCTGCCCAACGCCTTCGACCTGGGCCCCAAGCGCAACCTGCTGCACCTGTTCGGGCCCTCGCCCTTCCTCTGGTGGTTCCCCATCGGCAACACCACGGGCGACGGCTGGACCTGGGAGCCCAGTCCCAAGTGGGTGGCGGCACGCGAGCGCATCGCCCGCGACCGCGAGGAGCAGCGCGCACGCGAGCGCGCCGCCGGCTGGGGCTTCGAGCCTGACTCGCCAATGGCCCCGTCGTTCTCCGCGGGCCGGACCTCCGCTCCGGCCCCAGCGCCACAGCCCTCCATTGCCGCGCGGCACTACCTCGACGCGCCGCCATCGTCCTTGAGCAGCGGCGCTGGAGGTCGCCGGACACAGTCCAAGGCCGACCGCATCCTCGGGCGCGACCCGAACCTGTACGCCGACCAGCCGCCTACCGCCGCGGTCAACATGCAGAAGCTGAATCGGCGGGGGCGGACCCTAGGGGACGACTTGGTTGATGACTACGACACGAGCAGCGACGAGGACAGACGACGGGACGAAAGGCAGAAGGAGAATAAAAGGTCGCCAAGCCTCGTGAGCGTCGGCAAGGCGGCGGCGGATAATGGGTGGGCCCGGAGCGGCGCGAGCGGGCTGCTGAGGAAGGGGTCGTCGAGGGGGAGTACCACGTCGACCACGTCTACCTTCGGTGGGAGCGGGAATGCGGATGTCCCGAGGGAGAGGGACGACGGCGACGAGGTTGATTAATGAGCTGGTTGTCTGCTTGATTTGGTTTTTTCATTCGGGGATGGTCGGTCGGTCGAAGCAAGCGTTCCGCTCTAAAGAGGAGTTTCTTGAATGGCTGAAGGACGACCTAGGTGGACTATTACCTACTTATCACTACTGAGATGGACAGCCTATATAGGTAAGGTAGGCCGGTGAGCCTACGTATCATCACCAGCAGCATTACCACCAACCTTTTCCCATAGGCTTCGGAGTAGGCTGCCGAGGACGAGAAGGAGTCGAATAGGGGAAGGGGTCAATACTAAAGATAAACCCCCCACGGCGGACATGGAAAAGGGTGGGCAGGGCCACGGCGTCAGCGTTTGACTTTTTTTGACCGTTACCAAGTGGGTTAAAGGATTAGGTACCCGTACTGTTTGTTATACAATACAAAATTCTACTACTACTACTACTACTACGAAAGAGGCGGTCGCTATGACTCACGTTAAGAGGTCTTTTGCAAAGTCCGAGTGCTCGGTGCAGCATGGTGCGTTCGTTTGTATTGATGAGACGAGGAGGGCGGGTGGGCTTGTCACGGAGCTGGCTTGCTATGACCAGGGTCAGTGCCGCGTGTCTGGAAGGATGAAAGACCGTAGCGTTGAACGATGCGTAATGGCCACAGTGGCCCTCGTCAACGAGAGGGAAACCGGGCAGCGAAGATTACCCCAAAAAATTCCCAATACATATTCTCCTGCCAGGGCGACCCGTTTAGCGTGAAATGTGCGATGTCTTTTTCCCCCGGATTGTGGCTGCCGGGCGCACGAGTCCAGGCCGCGGATTGCTCGCTCGACTCCGCGGGCCTCGGGGTTGGGGGATCCCTTCTGCAGTGTCTCGAGAAGCGGGAGAACCCTGACCCGCGCCGCTCAGAGTCCCGCGTGGTAAATTGGCTCTCGGCTTCCCTTTCCCATCGACTCAATGTATATATATATGCTCTGAGCGAGGCCAACGATTCTAAATTGCGAAGAGGATGAGTAACGGTCCGCGTCATTTAGGTATGCGTGGAATGATAAAACCAAAGTTGGCTGAGTAAGTGGCCGGCTCCATTCAACTGCTCGCGCGCGGGGGGGTTAAAGTATATGCCGCAACGCTGGACAAACAATCAAACAGCCCGCTTACTCTCATGAGGTCCCCCCTCGGTCCTTCCCTTGCTTCGCGAACACGGTTCGGCCACTGGGGTCTACTGGGAGAATGACCTGTCGAAGATCCTCACACGGGACGGAAGCAGTTGCTTTGCTCTGTAGTACAGCGTACGAACCTCCCATGTCTCTGTCCGTTAGATTTCGGGCCGGCGACCCCGTATAAGGGGGTGACGTAGACGTACGTGTATGGTATTGAGTGCTAGTCCGCAAGTTCCAGACACAGACCAGATAAGACGATCGTCGATGGAAGTTGATATTGATTAGGGGGGTGCCCGTTTTTGGGGTTGGAAGAATCGTCCCACTAACGGCGTATGGTAATCGTGAGGGACGGGACCCACTCAGTTCCTTTTCCAAAGAACGAGGATTTGTTGTAGAAAACTAGAAGCTTAACTTACGAATGATACATGGAAAAGTGAAATGTCCCTAAGATACTACGTAGCCTCTGTGTGTGTGTGTGTGTGTGAAAAGGCTGTTCCCCTTAAAAAGGGGGGGGGGGGGGGGGGGGAAGGGGGGGCCC
>QJNY01000184.1:36536-137500 GCA_004155945.1 Monosporascus sp. mg162
CCCCCCCCCCCCCCCCCCCCCCCCCCCCCCCCCCCCCCCCCCCCCCCCCCCCCCCCCCCAAATCTAGGTGCCAAGTCACCCACTCTCCTCAACTTCCGATTAGAGCGTGGGCCCCAGGGATATTCACGAAATAGCAGAATAGTATTCATTTAGTGTACCAAAAGTAGAAGGAATAAAAATAAAGCAGCTGGCGAAGTAGGTAAGGGGGTGAGTAAGAAACAACAAGAGAACATACAAAAAGAAAAAAAACGTACAACACCAGGGATTCGCTGGTCGTCACCGACCCAACTACTAGTCTGGCTCTATGCAGCTTATCGAGGGGAGAGCGGACGGGATCCCGAGTTCTCTACATGATATGGTCGTACGTGACAGAATTCGCTTCTATTTTACCCTATATCGGTAGGCTTTTCCACATGGCGCGGCTCTGTGCAGTCCTTGATGGATATCAGCCAGGGAACATAGTCGGGCACAACTGAGGCTGCATTGAGTCAGCTAGAAATGTGGAGCGAATTTCTAAAGCCTATCTTGCGAAGTAGAATACAATATGTTTGCCATACGAGGCGTTGCTGTCTCAGTAAGCTCAGCGAGGCCACCCCCCTTTTTTTTTCCATATTCTGCTTAGTCAGCCGCTCCTACGAGGGTGAGTCCTCAACGAGCATCTATATGACCTCCTAGTCTCCCAACCCGAACGCATTTGTGAGTAAGGCACGCGACCGATCGCTCAGAAATCTGTTTTATTTTGTATAATGGGATCCGGATGTTTGCTTCCCTGGGACGACTAACTACATGAACTCGGCTCGATGTAATTAGACTTTGGTAGACACGTGTCACTTTCTAGGCTATAGCGCCCTAAAATGCTCTCTAACGGGAGATAAACCCATCGTTCCTCCGTTTCGCTCGTTTGGATTCGTCTCACTGCCATCCTGTCGTGGTGGTATCATAGTATACTGGTTGTTGCCGAAGAGGCCTACCTCGCCTGGACGCCCCTGATTGGCTAGTTATATCCATGATTATACTAAAGTTGAGCCCACCAATCTCTAAAATAATTCTGATTATTTCTAATGCCACACCGAGCTTCGCAGGATGCCGTTAATGATCCCCGGGCCAGAAGCAAATTAAGGTGCCTTCTCAATAGGGATACCCTGAAGAATGTCTCATACTCTCTAGATAGCCTTGGAAGGCATTAACTAGTCATAGGGAGTGTGATTTGGAGTATCTGAATGAGTCATGCCTGAATATAGCTTGCTTGGGCATCTTGTTTTCTCAGTGCGGAAACGGCTTGATAGCAGCTAGCCTCAAGGCTGTGCCATGACATGACAGCGTGTATAGACTGTATCTTCTTATGTCAGGAAACGCGCAGCAATCTCCGTTGATTTACATGCTCTGTATTGTTGTTCTGCAACAGTGAGTGGGAGTAGGAAGGTCTAGGCTGCAAAGCCACAAATAATAGTATTACCCACATCATCGTTGCCCGGGTACCACCATCGACAAATTCCTCAAGCCACACCACACATCCCAATCACCTAGTTAGAAAAGAAGCTCTTATTTAATTCTTATTTGCTATGCTACAGGTGGGGCCTGGAAAGCTGGCACCTGTCAGAAAGACGATGACTTGGGATGTGATGCAAATCATCACCTTACAGTGGCAAGGCGGCTACGATGTTTGTCACGGGCTTGTTATCGAATATGTTTAGTGGAAACGGGTCGAGATAACTAAGCTGAACACTAGAAATTATTCCCTTAGAGAACCTGTTACCTTTTAGCAGTATGGGCATACCAGTCACAGTCTGTTGAGGTGATGTGACCGTGAGAGGTAGACATGAAGCCCGTGGCTATAGATAAACATAATATCGTTCTACCAACAAGATGGCGGAAAGGTATGGGAACTCCATTCAACAGGGTCCTCTGCTAGTCCAATGAGGAGAATTTCACAAGAGGATTAGTTGGTGAGTTATAACGAATTTCTGCTTGGGGCAGCTGAGGATCCTAGTATCCTTTTATGTTACTTTTGTTTCTACATTTCACAATACATTATTCATTATAAATGTTAAAGATCCAACCCTTAACTGTTGTTTCCATTGAATTCTTTGCCTTGAAAAATATGATTCTAAACACCTAAAGTTCCGAAGTCGAAAGATTTTCGAAGTTCTTTTTTAAAGCCACAAGGCCGGTCCCTATCACTCCCTTTCACCTTTAGGACTTATTTTACTATCACATGGTTTATGGCACTCGACTATCATTGTTAAACCGATTTATGCTGTCTTATTAGCAACCCTTCCCAGTTATAGCAGTAACGTTCCCATCCTACCAGAGGTACAATAGTAGATTCATCAAGGACTATCACAAGCTCATGATAGCGGCTGCTGGCACTGCTGAGGCCTTAGTCAATGTTAATGTACGTCCTGATCTCCTGCGTAAGAGATGCCTATACGAATATATCTTTTGAAATCGCAGGCCCCCTTTGGAATCGTCAGGCGGTGTGATTTTCTCTCAAGGTGAATTTGAGATTCAGCTGACATCTAATCTATTAGCTCATGTAGCGCTCGGTTCTTCAACAGGATTGCCCATACATATGGTAGTAAGTCTGTGATTTTATCAGAGTGGTTGGACGATTCACGTCGAGTTCGCGGTGATCGAGGCGACGGAGAAAACCTTTTGGGACGACTCTCATAAGTTGGTTCCCGAGCTTAAGCGGGTATTTTCGCGCTTATACGCGTATTGCGAAACGCAAGTCTTGAACAGACTTTGGAAATCTTGCTGGTGAACGGGTATGCTCTTATTGTTCTCCTCGATTTATTCCGTCTTAATGATAGCTTTCACCTTGCTAATCAATATTCTGGACGAACAGTTTCGATAACCGTAAGGTCCTCGGAGGCCTCGGTATCTTCCTGGTGACCTCTAGGTCTACGAGTCTCTTTTCAGCGCCGGGGTCAGAAGGACATTTCTCCTGCGTTCACCACGGAGACTTAAATCCATTCTGCTATCACTCTCTCGAAAGTTTGTGTCTGGCCTGTCGTCCATCGCTTGGACACTCTTCGCTGCGACTTCATCACGGACTGTTCCCTTTCAGCACTGTCTCATGTCTCTGGACCATCCAGAGGCTGAGATACGAAATGCTGCGAGGCCTGGGACTTCCTTACGACGCTTACTTCCGCCTCCGCGAAAGCTGAACCCTGCTGCAATCTCAGTAATACCAATTTCCACACAACCCTTCAAAAACGACGTCCTCACTGGCGTCAGATAAAAGCAAAAGGAAGCGCGTAGGCTTCGAAAAAGGCAACCGCCGCCCCGTTTTCATCGTCACAAGGACCTTCTTTGCTGTCCCAAGGCGCTGCGCTTCAGGCGCTCAACGCGAGCCGAGGTCGCCATGTTCGTAAAGCCGTTTAGACTTTGGACGGAGGCAGAGACGAGGGCGTCTCCCTATTTAGAAGAGGAAGGGTGGGAGGGGGTGGCGGAGGAAGGGGCATGCTAACATGCATCCTGGGGGCTCGCAACCCTAGACTTCCAAGGTCGCACCTCTTAAAACTCCAAGGTCCTGACGTCTCCAAGACATCTCCAAGACGTCATCACAGAGGGGGGCCTCTCCGATGTAAATAGAGACACAGAGGCGACTCAGTGTTTCTAGCTTTCTTTGCATTAAGTACAGCGGGATATGGTCTCCTCAGATGCAGCTTTTTTTGATCTCATGCTATTAGTTTTGGAGCCATACCGGAACGGAATCGACAAATCTCGTCACCGAGCTATCTAGAGCATGACGATCTTGCTCACTGTGGCGTAATACCCTTGGCAAGAAGCGAAGCAACTGGCAGCACCTCGAACTAGCAGAAAGGGCTTTATGAGACCCCGACATCACACACTGAAGCATATATGACTGAAGAAGGATGAATTATCAGGTTGACCTCTGGAAGGTCCTAGCTAGAAGCAGAGGGTAGCGAACGCTCCTTAAATACACATAAAAACAGTTGCGGCTGAGAGAAAGCTGAACCCGTGATGCAATCAGCAGACTCCACTAGTAGCAGTGCTACCTAAGCCAAGGCTTAGCTAACGGACTTAGTCTTCGGCTAGGTCTGACAGGCTTCCTCAAAACGATTCAGCCTGTATTAGTCAATGCTGGACACAGCGGCCCATTGTATCGTCGAATAGTCTGTACGGGCTGCCCTTCCATTTTCTGTGTCCGTGTTATAGAGTAATACTTTACGCCAATTCCCGGTTTCATCCGTAGGTAATCATCTCAACACCATAGTTATGTAGGTGGTTCTTTACTAACTCCTACCAATCAGCTCTTGATAGCAGCGTAAGCTCAACCATTAGTTGCTTTCGCTGCTGTTTTTGGTGTGCCTTTCTGCTTAGATTCACATCATCCAGCACTTAGACGTCAAAGGCTGCCAATAACCCTTTCCGGGATGTAGTCAAAATCGGGTCACGCACTCAAGAGTATAATCTATTATGTGGCCATCAAAGGCCTCCAGACCTCCGATAGTACTAGGTTGACTAGGGTTCCAAAGCAAGAAGAGGATGGTATCTCTGTCATACAATTGATCCAGCTTGGAAATGCTGGAGTTTCTTCCCATCCTGTTGTCTAGTACATATAATCCTGGCATATGACTTGAATGAAGCTGTAATTTTCTAACGGTATTGGGTTCTCCAACGTTAGGAGGTAGGGGAATGAAGTGTCCGTCGAAGATGACTTGGCATATCAGTCGTGGCTAAAGGACAATGTTGACCGCCGCTCTTAAAGATGTCCACAAAAGTAGATTAAAGCTCGAACTCAGTATCGCAATAAAGGTAATATTTGCAGTCTATGATGTAAACATACCTTACCTATATCAACCCTAAATTGCCCGGATATCAGGTACGAAAACCTGAGATTACGTACTGAAGCATTTGCAACTGAAGAAGCGGACCTATCTGGTTGACCTCCAGAGGCCCTAGGTAGGAAGAGAGGGTAGTGCCTCCATAAATACACAGAAAAACAGCTGCAAAAGGAGAAAGCGATATCGGAGGTGGCGATAGGTGGTCTCCGCAGGTGGCTGAACTAAATACGCCAAGGTCTAGCTACTGATCCCTAGGTTCATCATCGAGGAAGAAAAGCTTCGACAAGAGAGCGGCAACGGTGGAGACCCGATAAGCAGCACCAGGCCCAAGGCGCCGGCCGGGTCCTCTACGAGCGGCTTTTTATTCACCAAGAAGACAAAATTAAGCTGAAAAGCTTAACCTCAACGGGTCTCCGGCGCCTCATTCGATGAGGAGCGAACTCGGGCCATGCAAGTAAGCCTGCTGCTGCACACTCCCTCCCCGTACTCGAAAAGGCCCGGCGGCCGGGATTTCTTGATATCAGCGCTCCACGACAAACACGAACTGCGCGATGGGCTTCGTGCGAGAGGCTGAGGGCCGCCGAAGATAGTAATGATTTCTTGCGATTGCAGAGCGCCAGACGAGGGTAATATCACCGGCCTCGTCGGTGTACGGTAGGCGCTCCAAGCAGGCCATAAGCTGCGAAAAGTGAGGGGAGCTTGCTCACCCACCTATACATGTGCGGCATTTGCGCCCGATATTTCCGCAGTCAGACAGACAGGGCTGGACTGGCTGTCCATCTGCCATGACGCGCAAACCGGTTCGGGTCCGGTTAGCAGGTCGGACGATGGGAAGGGAGGGCAAGTCGCACTCCGATCCGCATTGAACGGCGCGATGCCGCGCAACGGAAAGAAGAAAAGAAGAAACAAAGAAATGATGCGAGACAGGGGGTGGGTGGGCACGCATCGTAAGATCAATGCAACCGAATCGGATCCAGTAGCTTGGAACGAACGCACCCCCTTTCCCTCGCCTTGGCATTGGCCTGGCCCCCGCGCGGGCGGTAGCTCCCCAGTTACGCTGTCCACGTCAAATCGTTAATATTACCCGCTAAACGCTTTCTGGTAGCCCCGCTGACTATCACCGGGCTTAGCGGGTGATCATCTACCAGGGGCAGTACTTCTGTCTTTAACATAGAGCTGGCGACAATTACGGTTAAGGTCAGGGTCAGTATTGGGGTTGAGGTTAGGCCCCGGGGAATTAGGGGCCGGCGGAGGCCTCTATTCAGATATATGGTTTTAATATTTGCTGTGGTGGCTGCGATAGTATTATTGCAGTTGCACTAGCCCTGCTCTGTTAATTATCTATATGAGGGTGGAGAGGATCGTCTGTGGGGTTGCCAGAAGCATCTAGCTGGGTAATATTAACCATTCGATGTTGTCAGCGTAACTATAACTCCCGGGGGGATTCTTTCTTTGTTACATCTACTGGACTACCATATGCCCTGTGACGCCAGAATGTGGACTCCAAAGAAAATTGTATAGAATATATAATTAGCATTTCGGCTAAGATCCATTTTTGTCGCTTTGCGATAGTGGCAAGACTAGCGGAGTATGTTTGCTCCTATACAAATTTTTATGAGATTTTACCCTGATTCTACGGTGGACTCGGTGGAGATAACTAAACAAAGAATACCCCTAGGGGTCGTAGGGCGGGTGGTAGGGGTAGGAAAGGGGAGGGCAGGGTTGGCAGGGTTGGCAGGATCGTCGGGATATGCAAGACTGGAGTGGGAGGAAACAACAGAGTTGCTTATGCGGGTGCGTGTGCCCAGGAAGCGGCAAACGCGGGGCCGGGGAGCACGTAAGAAAATTCGCCGTGGTGGGTGCCTGGGGTGCCTGGATGATGAGGCTGGATAAGGTAGTTTAACTTCGAGAGGTGCGTTTGTTTTCTCCGTTTCAACCGGGGGGATGGGGGATGGGATGTGATAGGATGGATGGGTAACGTTCGGGCAGCGCAGGGCAGGCTGGGGTGGGCTCGATTGAAAAGTCATGGAGTTTACGTTGCAGAACAGCCTTGCAGCAAATCCCGCCTTGGCGAGCCAGATCCCCTGCCAGATCCCTCATCTCTATGATACGTGCGTCATCAGGGTCTTATTACGCGGCTTCGAGTGGCCCGCCGAGGATTTTCTGTCCTGTTTAACATCAGAAAGACCAACGGACAGGGTTGCATAATGATACTGAGATTCCTGTAATACCCTATCGCCCCTTCGAGTTCCTACGTCTGACCCCCCGGACAAGTTAAGGAGATGTATGGGGGATCGTATGGCTGCTTTGGCGTCATCCACTTCCTGCAGACTGTGATGGGATATCAACTAGCGCTATATTCGTAGTCATACTTCTTCGTACGCAAGACTAGAAGAAACACCATTCCAGAGCGGTGGGGGAATGACGCGTAACACTACTTGATTCCGACATCGGGCTGTTGGCGTGTCCAGGATACAAGCAAGCCATGACTAGGCCAGGGAAAAGCCGGAACCTACGAAGTAGATTCGAACGGAATACGTATTGCTCTCCATTGGATCTTGGATCCCATTCATATGTTACGTGGTGTAACCTAACGTTTCATGCTTAGTTGGATTGACTCGTCACGCTGTCAAGAGGCTGTGGGAGAAGACTTGTTGACAAAAGAAACATATCCGAGGGACGTTGATGCGAGTAAAGAAGTCAAAGCTGCCAGATCCCGCCAACTCCAAAATGATCCTATCGTGCGAGTAGCGAACATGGGATTTGATGCTTGCTGTCACAGGCCTGCGGTTCTCGCCCGTCCAGCTGCTCCAGAAGTACGATCGCATCCCAAATGCAGATATGAATGGTCAGGTTCTCCGAAGTCCGCACTCGCGTATTGTACGAAATCCCTGACCTGACCTGAACACCTTAGACCCGAATGCCCCAGAATAATGCCATGGAGATTTGTCCTCATACATGCTGTAAAAATAAAACACGAAATAACACGACCTTTCCGAGTCGTTTCCAAATCTATCTCGTCATTTCCCTTTTAACACCTGTACAATGCTATGCTCCTTTTGGTCCCTATATCCCTTGAAGTTGCAACTTGACGGGTATGTTCAAGTATGTACTTGAAAAGGCGCAAGACAACCACCGGGTGCTACTCCGCAGAATGAAACAGGAATAAGAAATATGCCCATGTCCGTGATGCGCCGAACCCGTGCGACGTTGAACTGGGGTATTCGCGATAGATCGAGTTCGACTTGGAAATCATCGTGCATCGGCCGCTGCGTTCGTTCAACGTAAACTGCAGCGGTCGTGCAGTGACGGTACACGCGCCAACGCCAAAGGAATATTGTACAGGCTAGAGTGAATGGCTTTAAGAAAACTCGGAAAGGTTCCCGTCAACACTGGTCTTTTCGAAACTGGACTTGGTGCTGTTAGAGGACCGATTGAAGACGGTCCTGCCAATATGCTTAAACTTCCCGCCGGATTCGGTCGAGGTCCCTTGCTCCACGTAGACATTGGTCACGGGATAGACCTTGATGAAACAGAACAAGGTGGAGAAAAGGTACTGGTCGCCGTTGGAATCCAGCAATGGCAAGGTACGGTAGCCCTGTTTGAGATTACTCAGCTTCGCTGTATATGTTGCAATAGAAGGATTGCGGTCGCTCGGGTTCTCGCCGCCGGGAACGATTTTGACATTCCACTTGATAAACACGAGCTCTGGGAATTTGGTAGTGATGTTGAAAACGAACTCTCGGTCGAAGATCGGGTTGAAACCATTCTCCCTGACAACCTGAGTGTTGACTTTGAGGGGCGTATCCGACAAAATGGGGATCCCGGACATGCTGTCGTGTTTGTCCCGTTTGTCATTGGTGTGGAAAACCTCAACCTCTACGTAAGGGTCTAGACTGCGGTTTGCAGGCAGACCCGCTGGACGCATGAGTTGTTGCGCCGAGATGACCTTGATACTAAAGGCCATGTTTTGACACGCTAGCTTTCCCTCGGCCTCGGCGGGAAGACCATTTGGTAAGATTCGAATCTCGCGCATGGATTCCGGCTTGAGGACGTAGCCCGAACTGTCGGTGCCGCCATCGAACATCGCTTGATTCATCTGCATGCCGAGGTCGAACGTCTGCCAATTCAGGGCTGCCATCTGCACACCTCTTCTCCAGTACAGCAGCGGGTTGAAATTGTTAGATGAGACACGAGTGTACTGAGGATAGACGCGCATCAGGTAGCGCATATTGTGACGCGTTAGGGCCTTCTTAGAATCGGGAGTTTTCGAGTGCTTCCTGAAGGTGCCCTCCATAAAGGACAGTATGTGGTTGCTCAACTTACAATCGGGTGATTCGAAGCCATGGAACTTGACGCCGGTACAGTAAACACCAAGCTCACCCAACTGTTGGACGATTTTGCTTGTCCTCTGGTTTCCCCGCATCTTTTCCTCGTCTGAATCAATTTCACTCGTGCTGCTGCTGTTGACTTCATGGACCTCGCCCTCTGTAATTGTCTCTACTCGCTTACCGACCATGCGCCGGGGATTCTGACTTGGACTGGCATGCGGGCTTGAGGACAGATACAGCGGCGGGATCGAAGAGTTATCCAAAGATACGGGTTTAGCGAAGGGTGATGTTAGGCTGTTGCCTCGCCGTCGGCCACTTGACTCGCCGTTATGCCGATCGAATTCTCGATGCGTCCGCTTGACCTTGATGAGAATCCGCTCCATGAGCTGTGAAGGCGAAGGAAGCTTGTCCGACGAGGGATCCAGGGGGGCAACGACAAGACGAGGTCCGAAGATCTCCTTCATCGTCTCGGCCATGATTCCTTGTTGCGGTGCACCGCAGTGAACTTCAAGTGAGACCCAAAGTGGGAAACGACTGGCCACGAAAGCGTATTTGTTAATAGTGTGGATGACTTCACGGAACAAGATAGGGTTCGTCATAGCGTAGCCGTGTTTGACTGTTGGCTGCCCATCAGATCCATCCCAGCAGTCAATTTCCACGCTACGGCATCCGCGAATCAACGTGGTGATGTAGCCTTCAATAGAGGATACATCCGCGAATTGGCGACCGACTAAATAGGTATTGTGCGAGCTGGATATGAAGTACTCGTTAATGGGCCTATCGAACGAATAGTCGGGCGGCGCCCGTACAAGCTGGTGGTTGTCCTTGGATGTGAGATATGCCGCGAACGCTTCCTCGCACATTGTAACAGAATCGCGGTCTAATCCGTGAAATTCGGTGTTCTTCGGTCTGTACCGACGAGAAAACCGAATGAACCTGGCCTCGCAGGCAAGGTAGTTGCTATCGGCGATATCCTCGCACTGAACTTCACGTAAAAACCCCTCGAACTCGGGCCAAGTAAGGCCCTTTTCGGGATCGGCGGCATATTCGAGGTATACGGGTCGAATATCCTCTCGCCGTTTCATCTCACGTACGAAGGTCTGGAACTGGGAGAAATTCAACCGACCAGTTCTGTTAGTGTCGGCGATTGCGAACCTGGCCTGAAGGTCCTTCTGGGCGATGTGAATATGCAGGTTTCGACAGACCTGTTCCACGCCACGGAAGTCCATTTCCTCTTCGATACCGGAGTGCTGCCTGTTTTCGGACTGTTTCGCTTGTTTCGCCATCTCGCCATTCCAATAGCTACGGACAGCATGATCGTTGAAAGCCATGAGGGACGCCATTTGATCCTCTCGGTGCTTTGAGATCAGTTGAAGGGCGGTGACCCAATGGGTAAATGTTTCCTCGTCGTCGGCGATCAGATGCATCGTTTTATTCTTGGACTTGTCGGGGAGACTGTAGAGTATTGTAAAGAAACGGCTCTCCTCCGATTCGGGAATCCCAAGATCACGGCGATACTGTCGAATATCGGAACCTATTCGGATTTCTTTTATATCGTCAATGTACAGAGACTTTAGCGACCGATTTCGGTCACCCCATGCTATCTTGCCGGCGTCCGATTCAAGAACGAAGAACATCCGCTTGTGTTTATTCTTCTTAGAGACTTTGGAAAGGTAAGTCCCTTTAATCAGCGCCAAGGGGATGATTGGCCCGGATGGGGCATCAGTCGTCGAGAGGGATCCGGCGACGGAGGCTGCATTACTGCTCGAGGAGAATTCCCGCGTCATATTTTCCGCGCCCAGGGTAATGCCCAGCTCATTCTGGTCATTCCAAGGCTCATCGTCGGAATCCGTGAAGAGCACAGCATCCCCCGGAGGAACAGTACTGGTGCTGTCGCTCCGACGTCGAATGATGCCCGGGCCAATGCTGCCATCCCGGCTATTAGGCCCAGCGGACGACTGCCGGCGCGTCCTCGCAAACTTCTGCGCCTTGTTGGACAGTCGACGTATCAAGCCTTTGCCTGAGCTATCAGCCATCACTCCGGCCATGGAACCAAGGCTTGGTGCTATGCTGGGGTTCATCGAGTTATTACTAGGCTTGCGAGACATAAGGGGTTCGCCGAGTACGAAGGGCGTGGGCGGGAATTGCTCGATATCACGCCCCCCATGCGAATCTGGGGAAGGCTGTGCTGAACGGGGTGTGGCCAATGAAGAATTCTCTGGAGACCTTCTGGGAGAGGCATGTTGAGGACAATGTGCCATCCCAGCATTAGGTATCAGGTAAGATCCGGGGGCCGAAGTGGGAAGCGAGCTAGCCGGGTGATTAGTGTGTACATGGCTGGATCGTGTCCGCCTCAGTAAGGAACCTTGGGCTGCCAATATCGGCGTGCCACAGGAAGCCTGAGATTCAGAGCTGAGGCGGGCAGAGTTTGAGGCGGAAGACATTGTGACAGATGTGGAGTAGATGCCGGCACGCGCGGTGGATACAGCACGGTGCAACAAGACTGCACAACGGAAGCAACTCCGAAGTGATCAGGGATCTAAGTTAAACATATGAGGAAATCTAGCGTGGTGTGCCTCATTTTTGTATCTTCTGTCTGGATTCCCAATGTTCGCCGTTCCAAATAACAGAGGTTGGATGCCCATAAGGAAGAGGTTACTCCCCCCTGAAATCCAATGATGGAGGGCGGAGGGGCGGGACGGACGATCAGATAGATATACCGTCGTGATGGTGAGCTGGAGTGGTCCGGGGAGGCTCCTGTACTAAACGAAGCCAGAACCGAGGCTACGAAGCACCCAGTGCTTCTCCCCAGTACCAATAATGCTCGGAGATGGAAAAGAGGAGTGCGTCCAGTAAAGTATAAGACATGTACAGGTACGGCCGGCCGATACAGGTACGTTGAGGTACCCAAGATGCGAGTGCCTGCACCTGCAAGTCTCAAGGCCAGACCGGGGCAAATATGAGCAATAGCTCACAGGAGAAATGGTGAGGTGGCAGCTGTCATGCAAGTCGACGATTTGGGATATCGAAGCCTTAGTTGGGATTTAAGATGAGCTCGAACTTGATATTTGTGCTGGTCCCCACATACACAGCTCAGATTACTCCCTTTTAAAGCGGCCGCAGGATTACTTCCCAGGGAGAGAAAGAGATCTTCGCTGATATCTCCTAGACTCAAGCCAAACTCAGTCGAATGTAGCGTGATACCTCGCTTTCTCAATACGGTTCGGCAAGGAAGGAACGATGGCCTGCGCACAGCTCTCTTCAGAGTGCGACTTTGCTCATCAATACGTGGGTAAGGTAGTCTTTCTTCTCATGCCCCACATACGTTTTGCGCTTCTGGTTCTGTTTCAAAGCGCCGCCTCAGACTCGAAATCGAAATATGTCGCTGTAACTGGCGGCTTGACAAAGGTTGAGGTAACCAAGAATCCGAGACGGCCCAGTCTTGTCGTCAATGGCGTGTAATTACTCTGTTGTGACTCTTTCGTGAATGTGGTGTGGGCTGCGGGTGCAGCATGCAATGATGTCGTTTTCTTTTTCCGTCCTTGGCTGTTGATCTATGTGTGAGGGTGTGTGGTTCTGCCGCGCCTGTAGGTTGCAGGTTGTATATATAATAGCTGGCGGATGTGACTGTGGGTGACGGCCTGGGGTCTTCAAATGTCGCAGAGGAATGAGGTGCGTGGAGTCAACAATGAATGTGGTCGGAGAGATTATTTAGTGACGGAGTAGAGAGGAAGGGATGAGGCATGGTCATTCACCAGGGAATTGGCCACAAGAAAAATGAGCAAGAAAAGTACCCGCGCTCGAGGGGTTCACAGGCAGTTACATAGGTCACTAAAGCT
The DNA here is from genome assembly GCA_004155945.1 of Monosporascus sp. mg162. Classification (NCBI taxonomy): domain Eukaryota; kingdom Fungi; phylum Ascomycota; class Sordariomycetes; order Xylariales; genus Monosporascus; species Monosporascus sp. mg162. Next base: position 49,521 of record QJNY01000184.1, read on the forward strand.
AGGTGGCCCGTAGTGTAGCTGGGTACAAATGGGTATAGATTAAGAGATTAATAGGGCCGCTGGGGACGATTGAAGTTCGGGCTAACGAGCCCCGTAGAACCTTCTTTAGCGGATTGGACGGCTTCGTCAATTGGGTGCTAGGTGGTACCGTGTTGGCTTGAAGGATGGGTTTGCCAGAGTGTACGGATGGCACAGTACGAGCTTCTGAAGATTTCAAGGCTAGCACAGGCGTGTACCTAGCCTAAAGGTGAGCGGTTAAGGTACCTACAAAACAAGCTCAAAGGGTACACTCTGAACGGGTCGAGAAAGCAGTACCACCAGAGCCGAACCCAGCGCTACTGGGATCCATTACAAGGAGCTCAGGCTATACGTACCACGAAATAAAATTAAAGCAACTTGAAGGTGCCAACGTAATTCGAATACCGCAAGTATATTATCCATCCAAGTGATATATGAACACTGACCAGAAACAATACATGATACAGTACATGTAAAGCAACCCGTGAAACCAAGCATTGACCTTCATTAATCGAAGACCCATTTTATGGGGTGCTTCCTTTCTTGATTGTTTACTTCACTCCCCCCTTGTCGTGGCTAAAGCAGGGGTATGAGAAGGTTATGGAAGCCGAGGAGAAAAAATAAATCGCCCATTCAACTTTAAAGATGGTCGACCTATTCTTAAATGCCTCCAAGGGATGACCGCTTCTGTGTTGGAGGACGGAAACTAAATAAATTGGATCAAACAGGTACCAACCTCTGTAACTAGCTATTCCCGGTCTTCTTTTTATGTCAGGGATTCTATTCAATCTCATACCTAGACTAATAGACCGCGTCGCAAAATTGTAGTTCTTCAAGCAGTCACTGGTTATGTTGATACACCCGACGCTTTACATGCATGTGCTTAATAGCATTGGTACCCGGCACCGGGCTACGCTCGTCACGATTACGGTGCCGAACAAACATTCAAGTTACCTCACAAGACATTGAAGTATGCAGCCATGTATTTACTAACGTCGGAGAGAATGCAAGCAAATCCAACGCGTACATGCCACCGTTCCGCTAGGAACAGGTTCTCATCACAGCACTGGGAGGGAATATGTTATAAATCGGTACCGCGTGCCTACTTCACCGAATAGCGCTCTTGCTGCTTGCATAGATAGTTGAAATATGGAGTATAGTCTCTGCACTTAACAGTATGGATGTCGGTCCGGTTCAGTCTGTTTGAAGTCCCCTTCAGCACTCGCATATGCAAGTCATTCTTGATAGTACTAGAAAACGCACGGCCAGCAATCGAGGGATTCCGCTTCGGCTGGAAAATAAAGAGATCATACTATATGAAAGCACCCTATAGAGCGGGTTTGCACGGCTAAACGTACGAATGTAGAAACGGACATTGCCGTGGCAGTGGAAAAGGGGGACGGGTGAGAGGAGGAGAAAGGGAAAAATTCAATTCGTAGTGGAATGATGATGAACACCGGAGGAGTGACAGTCTCAGGTATAGCCTCAGCCCCACTGACAACACTGAGTCTTTGAGCATGACTTACATCATCGCCCACCCTACCAAGCTAAATTCCTGCTGCGGTTCCCCGAGCAGGTACTTGGGCAGGTACAGAAAATGGCTAGGAGGTTATCCAGGGGTATCCAGAGCTCTGGGCGGAGCACACACACATGCATGGTTGGACTGACTTTCAACTTGCTTAGACGATTGGCGGATCTAAATATAAAATCCTCTAAGTACCAAGATATCATATTTTTCTTAGAAGGCTTAAGCATAATAGAATAGCCAGTGTCTATAAAGCGATTTCCAAGATACAGCTCTTGGTACCTATAGCTTACATAGTTTAAGTACAGAGATTGATTTTTGTTATAAATGATGCACGCTTCCATCCTCTATGGGTACCTCATACTGAGGCCATAGGCGAGCAGTGATGTAATAGCCCTTAGCGCATCCTCCAAACAAGCTCTTCTCGGTTCTCGGAACGCCAGTCTAAAAGCGTCATGAAATTTTAGTTGGGCTTTGCTTTAATTACGCGCCTAATGGTTCTCTCGCCCAACAACGTTGGCAATCGCGCTGAATGAACCAATGGACAGCAAGCAAGGATGAGTTTTCTGGTTCACCAACGGCTTTCCAAGTACTGCAGCGGCGATCTAGGAGCTGATCACGGGGAGGCTAGGTAGCCAACCAACTTGAAGCCACGGCATCTTAACCGTTGTTGCCATCAAATGTCCCTTGTCACCTTGCACCCTGAAGATCTTTTACTAATTTCAAGTTGTACGGCACGCGAAAGTGGAGTTTTGAACAACACCATCAGCTTACTTAAGTATCTATCTCTTGCGTTGTATCCCTTTCCGGAAGCGGGGGCTGATGGGCAAGGAAGGGGATAGTACGAGCATCGTGTCATGGTCACTCCTCCAATCAAGTCCAGTTTCTCCACAGCCGCCCTGCGATGCCAATCGTCATAATCATCACCTGCCTCGAACTTCATATCCCTCAGCTAGCAGAGGTCGCGGCACTGCATACATTGATATACCAATACGCTGCCCGGACCTCTCCCAGGCATTTGGAATGATCATTAACAATCCGCGACACTTATCAAGGCTGATTGAGATGTGAAGCATTTCGTGCCGGGTAGGCGGGCAAACGAGAAAGGGATACACAATGTGTATCTTTGAGGACAATCTACGCGAACGTCTTCTTTGAATAATTCCTCTTTACCTCCTTCTGCTTTATCTCCCCTCTTCCCCTCCATTGCGGGCCCCTGTCGCTTTTATCTCGATAACTCCTTTGAAAATCAAACGGCCCGCTTACTATCTCCGAATGGATCTCCTCCACCTTGAATGCGATTTTACGAACTCCCATCTACTTCGTGTATAGCCATCCATTCTTGTCTAGAGTACTTGCCTACTTCGTATTGGCCTCTTGCGGCTTTATTCGAGGACCCTTGGAACATCAAGAAGTGTCCAACTCCACCAAGTCATAACCTACAGGGCTATCGGCTATCAATGCCTTGCTCCCTGACAGGCGCATATATCCATGCTCGTCGGAGTATGACTGGCTGCATCCAGCATCTATGCCGTGCTGCAAATGCTGCACGTAGATCTGTCAACCAATGCCACTGCCTGACAAGGTGCCATCTTTCAGGCTATGGCAGAATCCGCCAACACACTCAGACACACGAGAAGGTTTCTCATCCCAGCCCTGCCAACAAGGTCGACTGAGCATTCTTACTCGGGTCGTATTAGCCAGTCGACTTCGTTGATTGGGCGAGTTTCCAATTCCGGAACAGTCGGGCGACTCCAGCGCACACCGCTCAATTTTGGCATTTGCATTTCGTCGACAACATCTCGGCATCCAACTGTTCTTGTTGGACGCCAAACCAAACATAAAATCGCTGGGTAGTCTCACCTTAGCTCACCGACATTTCTGTCATCATTCCAGTCGTCACATCGGAGCCTATCAGAAAGCTGCTGGCTCCGTATTTGGGCGTCTAGGGAAGCCCAATGGCCACTTGCCAAAATCGACGTGCTTTGGCATGATCTAGCCAATCACGAGTCCCCGTCCTGTCTTTCACTCTCCGTTGTGCCGTGTTCCCCGCTATAGCGACCGGGCCCCGCACGCGCAGAAGACACTACAATTCGACTTCTTGATGTTTCTACCCTAGGTAGTTAACGTGGCCTTGATACGAAGAATGCATGCCATTGAGAGGCTCTCGCCAATGACTCTCCTTATTCAGCCGTCCGGTTGCTGTCGAAGCTGAGGGATGCCGAAAACTCCTTCTAGTATCGACTTTTGACTCCCGCCCCGCGCAAACGGCTAATCGGGCGTCATCTAACCCCCTTCGGAAAGCGCCAATTCACGATATTACGGCGACCGAAGTAGCACTGAAGCCATTCGTCCCGCGGGTCAGATCTCAAAGTACACACCCAGCAGTAGTAATATCTGAATCATGCGCGGCTGCAGTGACATCAGATCCGTTATTTTGCTAAGCGCGTTGTATCGCGTTTGTGTCGTCAAATCACACTCAACAACTAATAACTCATCGGAATGTTGATGCGAGGGTGATGCGCTCATGCGGCAGAAGCCGCTATATAGCACCCGCGTCTGGGACTATCGTCATGTTGATTGGTGACCTTGCTTTTTTTTTTTTTTTTTCTTCCCTTGCTCGCAGTCGTGAGGACAAGCCAGGGCCATCGTCACGAGGTCAGGTTATCGGTGCTATGACTGGGGTATTTCCCATGCCGGGGCACACCATGGCACTTTAGGATGATCGGGGGCTACTAGGGATGATAGGGCTCGTGATATCATTAACGACGCCGGATAAGTGGACCGACCAGCTCATTACTGGCCGTCTTCGACACGACATGTCAATAATTTTGAGTCGCTACATAATTACGAAAGGACAGCCTTAAAACGCATCTCCGAAACGGGATGAGCATTTCCCAATCATCGTGGACCCAATTTCCATACATGGTTGGTTTGTTGATAGTATATCCATGTGTAGCTAAACAGTAATCCGAAGCACAGTACGTGGGAGCGTTTGACGACGGAGGGAAGGCTTCAACAGCTGCAAAGCGGGGCCTTTGATTCCGTGAGAGGGCCCTGTTTGACCTATAATGAAGTGAGATGAGAGAGGGGTTGATCCTCTTTGCTGCGATGGTTAGGCATGAGCAACAGATGGGGAAAGCGGCATCGCTTCTGTGGGTAATGGAGCATGCAAGAGGACTGCAGTGCAGTCTGCACATAATTCGACGAAGCTCCGTAGAATAAGAGATCTCTAACCGAAGGCCTCGCATAGGTTCGTCGTTGGGCTTTCGCTACAAGCGGCTGGCGATCAATCGGTCTTCTTCTACATGCCAGGGATAAACGCCTTGGCGCGAGGTTCCGTCCAGAATGTCAAGGTGCTGCAGCGGATGCTTCCTATTCCCGCGTCGAGTCTCCCCGAGTACAAAGCGATACATATGTGTTTTAAACTCTCAATATTTACCTATGATCAAGACCGAGAACGGGGGAAGATTCTCAAAGAGAAAAGAAAAAGGTTCATTAAACAGGGAGCGTCCATCGGTCTTTACGGCAGGACCAGTCTGCAGGCGCGGCCTGCACTGGCAACTCGAAAGAAGCTGTGAATGGTTAGGCAGGGGAAAACATGCACAACAAGCGCGGGAACCCTCATGATCACGTATTGCATCGTAGCTACTGCTACAGTCCACATCTGGATCTCTGGATATTTATCACGCCAGTTTCCATGATTCCCTGACGTTCCCCCGGTATTGGACTGCTAAATTGCCGATCCAGCGACATTTCACACTATATCTGGTTAGACGGCCAGTTGTCAGAGGCTGATCTCTGGGGCCGACGACTCTGATGGTGGTTTGTTCATGGTTGCGATCCTCCCCTCCACCATGGCCCCAGCCATGTGGCGTGCGGCGAGAAATCCCTAGGAATTCAAGGTTAGATCGGGAATGGACGGGGCCGGAAATGGCGCTTCATCAATTCCAATATCTTATACATAATAATCCCAATACGCCGCTGCGCACGGTAGCTCGCAGAAAAAGCCAAATGTGGGGGTCGGACCAAAGACACGAGAAGGGAAAAGAAGGAGGTCCTGCTGCATGGTACACTGCAATACAACCACACCAGAAAACAGGCACAAAGTCTGGGACAGCATGTAGGACAAGCGTGATTCCGTCACAGCCCTCTAAAATCCAGGCTCCCCCTTGTCGCCATTGACGAACCACGAACGCCCAAGCTGAATGCAATTTCAGGGGGTTGCGTGAGGCCGGCGGCCAATAGCAACAGCCGGCTCTGCACGTAAAGGGAATCTTGCTTCGGGAACCGGCAACCGAAGGCTTTCGAACCCCAGCCATGGTTGGTCAATCTTCGCCTTCCCCGGAGTTGGGCAGGAAGGGAGAAAACAAACCAAAATTATAGTGGTCCACAAAAAGGGCCTCTCTTGTCCCCCACAAACCGTGGACGGGGTTGCCGGCAACAGATCGGTGGCGGGGGCGATGGGTTGTCTAATGCAATTGATGGACATTCCGGCCTGCTTCAAACGAAGCAGTGTTATCTTATCAGCCCGTCATGGTGTGCATTTGGGCTTTTGTTCTTCCCCCCCAAACGGGGAAGTATTGATTCCAACCTTGCATATGTTATGTTTACTTCACCACCATATAAAAGCAAGCAGCTGCATGCGGATATCATCAAAAGATTCCCCAGACAACAGAAATACACGACAGATATGGTGTGATTGGCTACGAAAACGTTGCCCAGACATGTGACACTACCAAACGATGAAGCCATGCGCTCGAGTATGTCAACATTCCTCGAGATACCTACAATAACTCACATATAGAGTATATTTCCCGCCGTTGTTCCCCACGAATATTATCCAGAGTACCTCTGCTGGCCTGCTTCTCTGCATGGAAGCATCTACAACAACCAGTTTCGCGATTGCTTTCTGAGAGTCCCTACTTCGTGGGGAATGCCTTCTCCGAGACGGCCTCTTCCAATCTCCTGTTTGGGGTGTCGTCAAGGTTACATGTAGTAGCCAGTTAGCGTCGTGTGCATGCCACCCTTTACTTACCCCGCGGTGCAGCATCGTCAATATGCATATCATTTGAAAAGCCCATGGCAAACTGCTACCCAGATGGTGGGGGAACGGAACCAGGAAGAGAGATTGTTCAGGAAGCCGCCCTTTTGAGAATCACAACCGATATTGTACAAAGCAGAACATGGGGTAGATGCGTTTCAGCGAGCGACGCCAAGGAACCAAGCTAAATAGCATCTTCCCCACTATGCAACCCGTATATGCACATCACCATCCTTCGGGCGGAGGCAAACGTCTCTTAGTCTCGACGTAATTAGAAGCCTAGAAGGTAACGGATATTTCTAGCGGCAGTTCACGACAGAGAAGGGAATTTCGAACATGCGACTTACCCAAGATAGAATCCAAAATGGGGATTCGGGAATCGTCCAAGCCCATCTCATGACCTCACGACGTGGTGCATATGCAGCATCCATCTAAATTGAGATGAATCCTACCTTTCCTTAAATCGGATACGCTATCCTCACCCCCTCGAACCCGACGTCCGAACAGTCTTTCACACTTCCGCGTTCCTCCAGAGCACGCGTACCAACAGAGCGAACAGGATGTCGCAAACTGCGAGTAGGCTGGTCAGCGCACAAACAAGGTGACCTCGGGCCGATTATTCATGTCCAGTTTTGCATGATCGTTTCACCTGGCAGGATCTATTTATTAGCTCTCATCAGTTCCATACAGCATGGTCACCCCGTCATGCGGGAGCTAAGATCTTTATTGATAAGCCAAAAAAAAGGGCCCAAGGTCACGGCTTCGTGAGATGGGGTCTACACGATGCAGGATGCATGCATCTCGTTCAGTTCTTGCAAAGACGTTAGCGTCCTGTGGCTTACAAAGCTAAGAGATGCTAGCATTCCAAGCGAGCTCTGTGAGAGATGGAGTCGTAATAACTTGCCTAACAAGAACCGAAAAGGCGTCCCCGGATGCCACACCGAGGAAGGCACTCAAGACAACAAAAATGGGAATCCACCCCTCTCGAGTATACGCGCACAATACAAATACATGGGTAGGCGCAAGCCACGCTCAACCCGGCAATCCCAGCAATGCCCAGGAGCCCCAGTGTAGGGCGATGTAGATCATCTCCACAGAGGAAGAAAACTGGGCCTTCATCCACTGCGTCGGATCTGTCAGGGGGTTCTGCGTCGCTGTCTGGGGATGAGAACCCCTTCGAAGGATCGGACCCTATTCACGTGAATGCACATGGCGAACCAACGATATATCCGAACCCAGTCAATTAGTCCCGTATGTGGTGGCTTTGCAGTTCTGAATGGGTACCCTCGCGATAGGAATCCAAAGCCATGATATCAATGGACACATTAATCCCACGTCTTACATCCATCGGCATCCCGCGCCGGGCACTCCCAAGCAGGACTTCGCAATTAAGCTTCCTAATATACAGCCGCGAGAACCCAGTTGTGGTGATGATACCTAGCCGATAATGGGCTGGAACCGTTCTACCCATCGGTAAAGAGAAACTGGACAAGGAAGAAAATGACGCGGCCAGGCCAATGCGCTGTACTGCTCCACAAGCTGGTCCATAGGAGGTTCATCTATCATATGCTGCTTTTCGGATAGGCCTTGAGCGCACATATCACACTACAGCGATCGCAATGTACAAATGTTATTTTCTTGTGTAACTCATCAGCAGTCCTGCAGACGCAGCATGACAGCAGCGGCAGGGGACCTGCAATGAAGGCGCGGTTGGATTAGCCCTCTGTGGATAGCCATTTTTGGCGCCGCCGTTGACACTCACTGGATGCTTTCGCTAGCCAAGACAGGCAATCCGCTCCACAGATGGCTAGATCAGGATCTCTGTGCCACGAACACCCCCAGTAAGTATATGGCAGAGACATATGTGGCCTGCATATACATGCATACACCGCTATGCACCGCAATCTGACAGACGCCACCCAACATCCACCAGCGGCTGAGGTCATCATGTATGAACTACCACGTGAGGCAATAGCTCGACTCTAACAGGTCGTGAGAGGCTCGAAGCGGCTGTGAGACATCTATTTCCGGGCATTCGGCTCTTCGAGGTGAGCCGTGAATCGGTCCGGCAACATGAATAAAAGCACCACGAGGGCAATCCACTTTCTGTTGAATGATCTATCGTATTTCACGACCCAAATTAGGACTTGCGCGCTCTCCAAAGTCGGCACCAGATGACAGCGGCAGCCCGAATCCCTAGCGTTGTTGAAGGAACGAGTGCCTGGCGCCGGGCCGCGTGGGCGGAAAGTCCCGCTATCAGTAATGCAAAAGACCTAAACGAACATGACAATGCACCGCTGTAGCTGCTATAGGTGGGTAGCTAGGAGAGGGAGCTAGCTAGCTAGCTTATTTTCTTGAACACAATCAGAATGAAGCCCAAGCGGCAAATCACAGACTCCAGCTACCAGTCCCGAACGGATGGGCCGGTTAGGAGGTGAGATCCATGCTCTTAAGGGTTAAGACTATCAGCCTCCTTCTATCTATTGAGCACAGACGCACGATCCTCCTGCAGCCTACCCATTGCGGATATATTGGAAGATAGGAAAATGACATGGCGTATGATTTTCCGTGGATATGCCCGCTTTAGACCGGGATGATCCTCGCCGTGACCAGCCTCGCTCTAGCTGCAACGGACTTTTTCTGCCACTGTAGTTGGCGTGTTCGAATGATACTGAGCAGTCCTCCCGTTTCGCAATCTTATGGGGGCAAATGGACGTACCTTAGCGAGGCCGGTAATACATGAGGGTCCGCGCTAGTTTCGATGCCATGCGACTTGGAAACAGCCAGAGTCCACCTAAAGGCGATGGAAAATCACATACACAGCAGTAGAGGGTATAGTAACAAGGCTGATCGCGTTTAATCCCCGTGGCGCCGTGTATCCCGGATCGTCAGCGTCAGCCTCATGCGGAGCGGGCAGTGGAGTTAGAATGCGGGATATGACTGATCAGTTGCACTCCTTGTCGGAAGGAGTGAGTGGCCCCCCCTGCAAGTAATTCGCAGATGTTTACTCTTCAGGAGTCGATAATAATTAATTCCCCACCACCAAGGTGAGACAGTACTCGGGCTAGGGACGTCCTCGAGGTAGGTTCTCGTAGCGGTACCTCCACTTGTGAGCAGCCCTGCGAACTGCTACTTCGCCTGCCAGCCCCCCCGGAATAAAGCTCCATGCTTCGAAGCCCCTTCCTGTCCACTATTTTAAACTATGGGGAAATTGCTAGTACCCCAGATATGAAAGCCTCGCCAACTCAGCTAGCCATCGGGATAGATGGTAACCAAGTTAGGATTAGCTTTCCTTGCCCGTCCCAGTCCAGTGGAAAGAGTTCGGGTCCGTCGGGATACCCCCATGCTATTTTCGACAATGGGTAACGTACCCAAGCGGGAATCTTAACCAGGACCTTTAACTCGACCCTATCAAACAACTTAGTAGACATACGGGTCACGGCATCCCGTTATAATTTACGGAAGGCACGTTCTTTGTTTGACTTATGATGATATGTGGACGAAGCAGGATTCTGCGGGTGTAGTCACCCTTTTTTCAGCTAGAAGCGAGTCTGCTAGGATGCTTAGACGTAGTGTGACTAGCTGGCTTCGGGTTCGTCTGTAAAAACTATGCCAATCCTTGTGTCCCGTCCACAATTCTTCAAGCTGCCTCTTTCCTGGCGAGCTAGTTAGTGCCGTGCTTAGAGAACTTTGGAACTCGCCTAGCCCCTATTCCAACTTGGCGGGCTCCAGCAACGCTTCTAATCTTTCTCAGCCATACCGTCTTCACATGTCCAAGTTACCGGGCTGGCCAGTGCTATGATTATTATTCCTACTCTCGTGTACCACTAAGTCAAGAGAGCTATACCTCTCGCACAAGGTTTCAGTCACCATGGCAGACTCGCGAAGGTTCCCCCCCCCCCAAAAAAACTGGCGCCCTACCCCGGCTGTCAGCATGCTGTAGTGAAACGAGGCAAATGCAAGGCAACCTCTCCTATGTATGCACAGGTACCGGAATGGCAAAGAGATGCTACAGTCGAAACGCCACAAGGCGGAGGAGGTTCAGCCTTAACACGCGAGCCTGTTTGTCAATGCAGCTAGCCGGACACAAATATTGGCAAATCAGGGATATGGCCCGCGTGAGAGCAGGATCCGTAAACACGAGTTCCGCTGAGCGCGCGTGGCCGCCCCTCCTGCGGAGTGCCGATAACCCCATAATCCAAGGTTGCGGCCCGCTGCAGGGGCCTTCTCTAGTAAGGAGGACTTACTGTGTTCCAGCTAACCTCAGAAACTCGATGCTTCGCTCTCAGGGTAGGGCCCCTCGGAGTGAGCCGAGTGTCAATCCAACCCCCCGTCCTGTGTCAGTGCGTCATTAGCAGCCGTACTATCCGGTAGGGTTCGAGGGTCGCGCAATGTACGAAGGCAGGCGACGTTCTAGAAGCCCACGGCTTCTCACTGCCAGGCACTGATAGCGGCCACGAGGGCGCACACGCATCGGGCGGCGGGTACCCTACTTTTTCTAAAAGAGATCACCCACGTACATACATAACTATCTGGTTGGCCGGTTGTCTTTCACGCCTAGGTACATGGGCAAAACTGCACAGTGTCAAGCAAGTGAGTAAGTCTTGCTAGTAGAGCTGAGAATGCTTGCGTCTTACTATTCGAAGCCATCCTTATTTGAGTGGCGCAAGCTGCATTAGCCTCACCTCGCTCAGCTTTTGCGTCGCACAGCAGCAAGAGCGGAGTAATATCTACGTGTACGTAGCCCAAAACCCCCTGGCCGCGGCGTGCCGCTAACGACTCGTTCGGCTTTCGCGGGTGACCGCGGCATCTTTTATTTCTGGCATCGTGGCCCCCAAGGGCTACCGCCGGCGGCGGCGGAGGTGGCCTGATGAGGCGCCTCAAAAACCCGTCGTACAACGCACAGCAGCCCTACAGGTGGCAGGACTCGCCCGCTCATCAAGACGGGCGCGCACCAGCATGCTCTGACACTGGCGTCAGGAGAACCTATGCGCGAGATTTTGCTGCGTGGTCAGCGAGGTAGCGGGTAGCTGCGTCCCTTTTCCCTCGTGCTGTGCCCTATCAGTACCACCACCCACCCATCATATCACCCCTCCGGGCCCCCGTCCGTCCAAGCATCAAAAGAGCTGCTGCTGCGGGGCAGCAGCATGATACCTGTGGTTGTGGAACGTCCCACCGCCGGATGCAGAAAGCTGCCCTATCAGCTCAGAGCCCGCTCTTCACGGCCTCTTATTTGCGGGTAATCAGGAGAGGGCGCGGAAGAAGAAGTCGCTTTGCTGATTCGGCCGTCCCCGGTAGCCCCGCGATGGACTAGATGGAGATCTGCGGCGTAATCAACCCTCTTCTTCTCCGTCGCTGATGTGTGCATGGGGAAATTAGTTATCCACCCGGCCCGTGCCGGTCACCGGCCCGGTTGGACTCCCCTCCCCGCCCGCGAGCGACCCAGATGCCTCTAGTTCGCTCGCTCGTAACTCGGCTGAGAGAGCCTGGTGCCAAGTCGACGCCTAGGTGAGATAGGTCCGATTCGATGGGCACCGCTCTAAGTAGGCGCTTGCTTGTGTTCCTGCGTGCCTGCATGCCTGCATGCCTGCATACCTGCATGCCAGCCTGCCTATCTCTCCATGTTTGCGAACGTGGCCCGAATCACGACGTGCGGCATTATTAGCCCCCTTTATCTCCCCGCCTATTACGGAGCTAAGGGACCCCTTTTTCGGGGCGACGCTGGCGAATAGTAGCCGAAGGGAACTGCCGCGATCGCCGTGAGATTACCATCAACATGATATATTTGGAAACGCTCGCCTTGGGAATGAATCGTACCGTGCATTGGGGTGTGGATCCCTTCCCAGGCCCGCCATCGAAATGCTTCTCGCGTAGCAGTAGTCGTAGTAGTAGTAGAAAAAGCTGGAGTCAGACAGCCTGCTGGATCACAGTGTTTTGTTTGCGTTCCTATGCCTGGTCATGCACGTGGTGTCTGTACGCCACCGAGAAGACGGGCCCGCCGGCCCACGGCCAAATCGGAATCCTCCCGCGAGGGGCGATAACCAGGGTGTCTCCAGCGTTCCCGTTCCCCCCTCCCCCCGGGAGATCAAGGGTCGTTTTAGCAGCTCTGGTGCGAAGGAAGCTGCAGATGCTACTGCCGCACCGCGCACAGGAGACGTAGCCAGCCTCGCACGTGGCGAATTATGGACCATGTACGCGCCGGGTTCCACGAGCAACCACCGGCACGCTCGGTACCTGACGTCCGAGTATCCTCGAGGTAGACGCACCGCGGCCCCTCCAGGATATCGTCTGGGGACGCATCGCATTGGGGGGAGGTCAATCTTGGCGGCGAGTTGCGGGAAGATTGGGCGAATCAGTGGTTGTTGATCGTTCCCCACTGCGCCGCAACGCGGCTGGGTGGCCAGAAATCCGCTCCACGGTTATTAGCTCGGTTAGTACAAGAGCTGAAATTACCTTTGAAAATCCCCGGGATGGCTTTCTAAGATAGCTGAATGTCCTATTGGAAGAGGGCGTGCGGGCAGATCCATCCGGGGTATTATGCCCATGTATGACCCCCCCTATTACCTTCTTCAAATACCGGCCCGGCAGGAGTTAGGGTTTCGACAAATCTGGATGATTAGAAGCACCAGGTATCCTAATGTTCGTCCAAGTGACAGTGCACTGCTATGGTAACGAAATGTTCCGATTACTGTAGATATTCCAATAGGTCACCATATTTCAAGTATAACTAGGATTCATGGCTTATACTTGCCCACCTTACTTTGTGCGTTATCATATGGAGGTAATAGCATATACTACTGAAGTTAGTTCCGGGACACTGCCTATAGTCCAAGAGGAACGAGGTAATAGTGCGAATTTACACGTAGTTAATAGCTGCTTAATAAAGGTTGATTCAATTTGTCTACTTCTTGTTGTGAGAAAAGTCTGGTCGTCCCTACCAGTAAGACCGAAGGATTTCATGCTGTTGTCGAAACCTGCTTCATCCTATTCCAGAAATTCTTCGTCAGCGGTAGCACCGGTCTTGTCCTCGCTAATCTATAAACTCCGTCAAGCGATAAGGAACTGCTGGTGAAGATAGGCCGCTTAGTCGTGCCGTAGCAGCCGTAGGCTTGCCACTCTACGCTTGCGCTTGAGCGAAGAACCGCCAGCAATTGCGGACATGGTCTAGTGATCGTTTCTTCTGGCAGGGGTAGCTGACACGCGATTCGTGCCAATCGTATGGTCGTCTCCTAGAGCGACAGATTAAGCGGAAAATGACAGTGGGGCCGTCATGCTCCCACAGGTTGTTGCCTAAAATACTAAGGCATCATCGTCGGCGTAGGTAAAGAGAACCGTTTCTGCTGTTGATTAGTTGTTGCCTAAGCTGGGTCGTAGAAAACTTACCGCATCATATGGGATATGGGCTTTCCCTTGACACTCAATGGCAAGCTTCGGAAAATTTTCCTTTGATGCTTGAGGCGAAAGCCGTCGCGGGCGCCGGCGAACTTCTGAGCTGGGTCTCGAACACCTCGTACTCGTTCTTCGGCGCCTTTAGCACCTTATCTCCCCTACTGCCAATAGAGCACAGCCGTAACTGGAGCGGTTACAGCATTGACCACATAAGGAGAACCACACTGTTTCCGTTATTAATCGATTTGATCAGTCGTTAAAGTCTACGTCTCTTAAGCACAGATCAGAAACTCACGTGCCAGCTACGGCTGTGCTCCTATTTGGGCAGTTGGGGAGAGAGAATCCTGCTTTCCGAGTAACCGGCCATGATAGTTGTGTAGGTGGAAAGTCCGTTGCTGCCAAGATCGGTTCTGCCCAACTCGATGCTGCGGAAGAACCTGATTTCAGCAGGCCATAGTCTCTTAAGCTTGCTGACTTCGGTTATGATGCGAGCCTTGCGTGTCTTCCGGTCCAGGAAATCAACCGCTTTTGACCTCTTTGGCCTGATCCCCGCCCCCAGGGGGTAGAGGGAGGGAGATACCCACGGAGAAAAGTTGTTCAGTGAAGATTGTTGTGGAAGAAGTTTTCTGGCAAGGTATCGAGTGCGCTGGAGTGAAGGAACATTCTGGAGCTACCGGAATGGTATGACCATAGCGCTAACAACATTGGCAGCTTTACGCAGCTAGCAACACCAAAAAGTCTTTCAGGAAGAAGTCGGTATCCTTAACGGGAGTTATACTCAACAATTGCAATGCATGGCGTAAAACATACTACCCGAGACTTATTTGCAAAGTGTACTCGAGCCGTCCCACCCATCCACCAATCCGTGGTCGCAATTCATCCGTGTCGTAGACGAAGTTGTCGACCGCCTGGTGGGCTCGAGCGTTGATAGGAGACTGAACTGGGAAAAGATCACCACAAATCGCTCAATCCAGGGAAAGAGGCCTTGACACCATCTCGCTAGTCCTAGTAAATGTTATAGAAGGTTGGGTAGATAGGACGGATGAGGAAGGGTAAATAGAGTGGATGAACAAAGAAACGGAGCCGAGGAGGAACGCTAAACAAGGGGTGCGGGAGATATTCTGTTTGATTTGGTCGTATGCCCTATCAATAACAACAAACCAAAGTATATAACGACATACCAGTCGGATGACCTGTGCGTGCCGCAAGACGTAAGTGACTGAAGAAGCCTCTCCGAATAACAATCAAACAAACGACTGCTGTGGGGAAATTCAGATCGTCAGAGTGTTCATTTGACCGAGAGAGGGGTAAAGGTAAAAAGGGAGAAGGTGGGTAACGGTGGGAGAGGGAAAGGGTATGAAAGTGGGAGGCTGAGAAGTGGTACGTCCATTGGTTGACGGATCCTTCTTCATAACGCTTGATCTCCTTTGCAAGGCGCTCCACGTGACTCACCCCTACGGCGGCTGGGTCATGAGAATGCTGCGATTTCTGAGCCCGGTTCTTAGGTCTAATGTGAGTAGTTAACAAAAGACAATGAGACAAACCGAATAGCTCAAGGCCCGCACCACAAGGGTGGCTTGGGAAGATCTGTAGGATACCCTGCTGCGGAAAGACCAGAATGCCACACACAACTGCCGCTACGAGAAGATCACCCGAGTAGCCTACGAGGACCTTGGTAGATGGCCCAGCGAAGGCGATCGGCTCCGCTGCCAGCTCTTCCTCGACATCATCAAGAAGGTCATCCTCGAGCTTCCTACCGTCGGAGATATCATGAGTTTCGCAGCAGTCAACCGTGCGGCAAGAGCCGTCGTTCTGGTATGTATCGCCTCCGACCCGAGCGGCAACGTCATCAGCGCCCTCATGCACGGAATGCGCAGCCTACGCGGGAAGCGAGTGTACAAAAGGCCTGCCGAATGAGTAGGAAGTTCTCAGCGTGCACGACCCGAAGTACGCGTCCCTCCGGGCGCTAACGAAGCGCCGTGCAATGCTGCGAGTTGGAAGAGGCCTTGCTGACATCCGCTCCCGGACCTTGACTAATTAATTTGCGGTCCATAGCCCGAAGAAGACCAAGGCTACCAAGCCAGCGAAAGAGGCAAGGGAATCAAAGGGATTCTCTAGAAACTGTCAGAAGCGAAGGAAAAGTAACAAAGAACAAGGACAGAAAGCGATCAAAAAAGAAAATATTCTACCCAGGGATAAAACGAGAGGAAAATTTTAAATAATTAAACGTTAAGTTTGAGAAAAGAAAACGTCAAAAAAAAGGGGGGGAGTGAAAAGAAAGGAAGAGCAAAACCAAAGGAAAAGCTATTTACTTTTGTTTTCATATCGGCATTTTATATAAGGCTAACGGTATCAATCCTAGGCACCATTATCTGGACCATAAGGGAAAATGGGAAAGAGGGCGTGACCGCCGGAAAGCACAAGCTTGCGGAACTCCTTGGCGATAAAGGCGACGAAGGAGAGAGCTCTGCGAAAAAGCGCAAAATCAAGCATCCGGCCAAGCCCATATTGCCAAAGAAGATTGCGACTTGTTACGGTGCTATCAGGACTAAAATCACGGCTGCTACTCTTAAGGGTACCATGTCGAATATGCCTGCCACCACCAAGTCAGCACTAACGGCCAAGTCCGCGAATCCTTCTACAAAAACCTTGACTGGAATCTCTTTTTGTTACACACGTCTCGTATAGCAGGTTGCAGAAGCCCGAGGTGTTAAGAACGCACAGCTGTAGGTCAAGCCGGAAATGACAGAGAACTCTTCTCGATGTCGAGGGCTCGAATCTGTGGATCCTGAACAAGGCGCGGAATCATATCTGCCGTAAGGGAGTATGCCCAGAGGTGTTATCACATTCTGCATGACCATATTGGATTTTGGCTGCATCTGCTGCAGGTCCCGCAAAATCCGCACCAAGGAGAGACACAAAGAAAAGTGGGTCCCAGTCAGACGGATATGCGTGGTATAGGAGAACCTACCCTGCTGCTAACCACAGGAGGCTGGGTTGCCCCTGTGGCGGATTGGGCAGTATTCGTCCATGTCTTGTGAGGCCGATGGTTCGGTGATAGGAACGGGAAATGGCCATGCCTGCGACAGTATAAAGGTGGGAGAAGGCTTTGACGGGCCTCTAAACATCCGGCATGGCATTTTCGAGCTGCCGTGTACTTCGTATCTGCCACTCAGGGCAACAGCTTATGCATCTTCACGAGAAAGCCGTCCAGGCTGTCCGGCAGTGGCCCAAAAGTCTGACACACAAAGACCAAGGCATGAAATAGGTTGTGTCCAACGATTATCGGGCGGTTCTTGCGCAGGTCATCATGGTTCCGTAAGCCCTAGAGAGAGCGCCTAGGGTCTGACAAGCTGCGCGATGCTGCCGCCGGAAGCGCCGCCAACGTCAAAGTCGTAGCCAACAGATGGGGAAAGGGCTCAATCTCGCCATCCTCATCGTCAAAAGTGGGATGGTGGGGGACAAGTGGTGGAAATGGCGGCAGCATGAGCGGCGACCATAACAATAGGAGCAGTGACAGGTACGGCAGGAATGACGACAGCAGACGCAAGAGTAGCGGTTGCCTTGCATGTTGGCGTAATAGTAACCTCTGATAATGGGAATGATTTCGGTTGCCGTAAGGGGTGCTGTAATGGAGGGAGTAGTAGAAAGGGCGGCAGGACGAGCGGTGAGTACAACAGTGAGAACAGTAACTAAGATGGCAGGGACGACGAGAGTGATCGCAAGAGCAGCGGTGACACTTTGTAAGGTCTCTTTAGTTCATTTGGAAATTCTGCCGAATTTCACGGCTTTGGTGGTTGTCTCGTACTTGTCGCACATCTTGGCCATATATGGAACCTATTGGAGATATTTGCTATATATAAAGAGCTTGCGTGTTGTATACTGAATGTCTTTACTTTTATGATTCTTGTAGATATGATGATTATGTCTTGGTGTCGGACCATACTGGGTGGATGAGAGTGAAAAGTCAGGAGTCGAAGAATGGTGGCAAAACGTTGTTTAATGACGTAGGCGAACCAAAGTTAAATATGTTGAAGGCTATGGCTAGACTTGGATGGCACAAAGGAAGTTGAGGGAATACTTAGTGCATGCTGTGAGCAGTCGTAGAGGTGGCGCAATAAAATGTTTGGCTTCGTAATTCTGGAGGTGATAAGGTCTTGAGCAGGTGAAATACGATGATAAACTCTTGGATAGGTGAAATACATTTGCTCATTATACACGGGCAGAAAAATTATTTGCTGGAGTGTTAATAAATGGCAGAGGTCAGCATTATTAAACAAGCGTTAATGGTATAAAAGGGGTCTCGAGCTTATGCGCATAAACAATATCCTTTCTAAAGGATGCAGGGCAAACAAAATAAGGTCATATAGCAGATAACTAGTGGAACGACTTGCTCTCTTCGCATGTAAGACTTCACTTTTATCTCCTTTTCTGGAATAGCTACCATTTCGTCCATATTGCAGAAAAGGGGTAGCTTGGTTAGTCATCAAGGTCCAGAATCCGCTAGGCATAGCGGGATAACATTGTTCCGGGGCACCCACATTATATATAGAGTTCCCTAACGTTAGCTACTGAGCCCAGGATTAATCAAGACGACTACGCTTTCTATACCTTATGCAACATTTTCCTCGATCAACTTGACTGTGATAGTCAGCACCTAACTTCCCGTGTAAATAGGATCTATTTAAGCGAAGAACTACAGACCTATCCTTCGGTTAAAATTACCATCAAGCTTCATATTTCCTATAGAGGAAGCTCTTGCAGGCGGGCAAGTTGACGTATATCTCCAAGCTCACCTTTGCCCTTTCACTTAAAACGGCCCCTAGCTGGGTTTTTCACTACAAGGCATTTTTCGTATATACTAAGTGAACGATGTTCCGTTTGACGAACTTCGTATGGTGTCAATAGCAGAACTTAGAAAGTGTGATGGGCGCAAATAGCCGCATTGGCCTTTGGATCCGATAGCCGATCGCACCTTTCCTGTTTAACAAATAGTGATAGACTACGAACATGTCGGGGATCTTTGTCAAGTTAAATGTGGTTGATAACTGAAGCCCAAACATATGTGGAAGAATTCAGTCTTCCGTTGTGCGATATAAAATATCGTCTCCCACTTGGTTGCCGCAGGCAAGTGCTCCCGTTTCATGGCATTCATGACCCTCTGGGGCGGCTAGCCTACTTCTTCTGCAACAATGGTTGGCTTGAACGTCTTAGATGCAGCTGGAATAGAGGAAGAAGACTTAAGGTGAGACTCGCTAGCTACAATATGTTTTAACGTGAAGGTGACAGCAGGACGCCTTTGAATAGAACTTGCGTGCGTACATACCTGTATATATGATGTGGGTGGGTAATTACACGAGGCCGAAGGGATATCTGAGCCGCATGCTCTCCAAGCTCGAAGCCTGCGGCCCCGTCCGTTATAAGAACATAAGAATCTAAGCTATACCAATTGAGGCGCTACGCGATATGAAAATATGTCCGTGGATACTATTCGTGTCCGAAGAAACTATTTCTATTACCCCTTTTGACTGTCACTAGAAGCTTTAAGTCACACCAGCCGGTATCCGCCCTTACTTGGGAGAACTCAACTACTATGGTTGGGATGAATATATCCTGAAAGCAGATCACTACTCGCCAAGTAATCGACTTATGAATTTCTGATGAAAATGCCCTAGGGTCTGGGAGGCCCAAGGAGACACACATTCCTCCTCCATCCAGAGGATGCAAAAGAAGACGGCGAGCTTCCATTAAAAAGTTACCCGGAATTAGCTCCGGCATCGCGATCTCCACTTGAGGTGATGGGAATTGAAATGATTGCCTAGGAAATCTTCTGGTTAACACAAATATCTGCGTTAACCATATTTATCGGTGGTCGGTAGTTCATCTGAACGCCGAGGCCCCGAAGATAAGGTTCGCACAACAGACCGAAGTCCCGTCTCGAGCACAACGATGGCATTTGCTAAGAATGATTAACTTTGAAACAGGAGAAAAAGAAAAGGGCCCAAAGTAATGCGTAACAGCAACAGCTGACGTATTCTAGGGGGAACCAACCATATGCCAATGGTTGACGTTACACAACAAGCGGTTCAGGGGCGTTGGGTCGGTCCCGACGCTGGGGTCCAGACAGTTGATTGATGATGGTGAAATATGGAGTGAATAAGCAATAATGCAATGCCCAATCCGTCATACTACATCCAGATACGTCCGGCGGGATCCCGAATAGGGTCTAACCGCCTTTTGACAATGGATGTCTGTATCCGTAGCCGCCCGAATGCAACCCGCCGAGCTTCAGAGTGTCATGCCTACATTAGTAGATACTTATGTCATTGACGGGGAATGTGAGCCCCGACTCCCGACTGTCTGGATCTCCAGGTTGCAAAGTTCGGTCCCGTCTACGTATTCGAGACTCGAATTGATGCCAACTCCATTGGATAATCCCTCACCTTAATCCTACTGGATCCGGTCTTCCTGTCTCTCGGCTACCAGCCTTCCGAGGAGAAATTTACTCGTGGAAGAGTAAACAACACAAGCCTGTCAAGAATCGATTTTAAGGAGATGGGGTTGGTCGCATCTCCCGACATCCCGGGACCGCCAAGGCCGCTGTCTCCCCCAACGGTCAATTAAGTCTGCGCGTGTCGACGGTGACTGAGTATAGAGCTGCAGCGGCATCAAAGACACAACAAGTTTCAACATGGATGCAATGTGATTACTATAGCCTAATCAGGGTTTGCTTCGTATAAATGTGGCTCTCCACTAGGAGAGCCTTGCCCCAAACGCCCCTCGTGACTTTCTGCCATCGGGACAGGGATTGAGGCCTGGGTTTGTCTCGTCTGGAACTTCGCGTCTCCGGCCTGCACCAGATTTAGTTCTGATAACAAACAGGCGGGACGCCGTTCCCAGTCATCCACGGCGGTGAGTATGCATGCCATTCCATTGGTGCCTCAGAGTCACGAGTATGTTATGAGGCTGAGGAGGATGTGTTGGCAGCTTACTTCACATGCGATCGGTTAATTAGACACCTCCTGACACGCCTAGGGTGCTGTCAGCGTAGTATGGCATATATCCCCCTTACAATATTCATTTTCTTAGTAACTCCCAGCCCTCAACGCCCAACATGCCTAGACATCCTGGAGTAGAGTCCGCAATGCAAGATTCAAGGTAATCTGAAAGCAAAGAGTCGTGAGGTCAATTGTCGGCAAGTCGGCGTCCGACTCTACACTAGAGTGCGGGTGTTGACGTTAGGTATCTGTGGTGCTCCCTGTCATCATCAGATGACGTTCCAATGCCGCTAAGTAGCGAACCGGCCAGACTCGAAGCAAAGCTCTACTCGGAGACGAACTATCAGGCTAGGAAAGGACAGCAAAGTCTGTATTTGGGCAGCTGCTTCGTTTCCCGCGTCTTAAAACATGAACTCCTTGCTGGTTTATGCCCCTGTAAGTATAAAAGCTTGGGAGACCCTGAGCAGACAACGCATGAAATCAGCAGATTGCCCTTTAACCCGCCCGCCAATCAGCTCTCTGGTTTAAACAATACGTAAGGTCGTCAAGGTCTTCTATTTTGTCGTATTGTATATATTGATTCCGTCTGTCGTTACGCGAATGCATGCAGCTGTCCATGAATGCCCTGTGGAAGGTGGCTCAGACAGTTGCCACCTCTAAGCGCAGACCTTAAACGAGGCCATTGTATCAGGCCAGAGATCAGGCTCTGGGCTACGTATCTCTATTTGAGCTGCCTATTTACGCCATACTTTTGGCCTGTTCGTCCATTTTAGAATATGGGACTTTCATCGGCCGCTATCGATCTGAGTCCTGATTTACTTAATATCGCAAAGAACAAGACAGCATGGAACAAGCACAGCCAACCCCATACAAGGACGAATGGACTTGCTTGAACTTTCCTATGTTCAAAGACCTCCCGCCAGAGCTGCGCATCAAGATCTGGCAACATGCCATGCCTGAGGCAAGGACCGTCGTCGTCGAATCACCTTTTGCCATATCACGAAACCGGGCGCCCAGGTCGCTTGAGGAAGCCTTGTCGCGAACATCAGATGAAAACGTACAGGACACATGGCGGTCCACAACCAATATCCCGGCCCTGCTACACGTAAACGCTGAAGCGCGCCATGAAGCGCTCAAGCGGTATCGGTTGTCCTTGGGCGCCGGGAATGCCCAGCCGAGGATCTACGTCGACTTCAGTAGGGATACACTGTTCTTCGGACACGCGGAGCTCAAGCCCGAATGCGCAAAGCTTTGGGCGTCTACGGCAGACATCCAGAAAGTGCAGCGGCTTGCGATCGTGCCCGAGGGCGCCTGGCGAGTGATGCGCTGGCAGAATGTGGGGATGAACGCCCTGGAGAGGATAATCTTCGTGCATGAGGCGGACGACGTCGAGTTGGGACCGCAACCACAGCTAGTGGAGGACGCGCGGGAGGACTTCGCCGGTATGGAAACGGTCGCTAGTGCACGAGCACAAGACCACGTAGAAGGGGCAGTAAGAGAGGAGGGGCTGCGGCAGGAGGGAGGTGCTCAGGAGAGCGACACCTCCTTGCAGAGCTGCCTAGCCAGATGCGCACTCGATCCTGGCAAGAAGCGGATGCAGTCCGCGCGGGAGGAGCTCGACATCCTCATGGAGGTGCTTCCGACGTGGTGGCACAGAGAGCCGGCAGTCTCGACTGCGGTATTTCGGCTGTGTTAAATCTTACAGGTCGTTTTGAGACAAAGGCGGTTCAAGCCAGCAGCCGTGGCTTGGAAAATCCCACCCACACCACCTATCACCGCTTCATAATTCAGGGATGATGGAAATGTTGTACAACCGCACACCCCATACGGAGAGGGAGGAAAAAAGAAAAAGCTTGACATGGGCACTTACGACGGTAGTATGACGTTGAAGCTATGAATGGATGAGGTCCTACACCATTTCAACTCGCTCGTCATTTTGTATTACGTGACGTGGAAAGAGATCATCAATTGCGTAAGACGGTCTAACTACCGGGGTCTCATGTCTCTTCGATTAAGCTTGCCAATTCGTCCAAGTAGTAACGCCGGTCCTTTGATAGAGGCTTCCTGTGCGCCATTCGCGCCCCTATCACGGCGTCCTTTTTCTTGCCCAGGACTCCCCGATCTCTGCTCTATCCATCTATTTTCATGAGCCACAGCATGGATTGTGGTAACACTGCGACAGGGCCCCCATGGACCGCAGACTAAAACGCAGTCCAGCCAAAAACCCTGAAACAGCCACCCCGCAAAAGCTGCATGGCCTCCACGCGTCGCCTTGTGTGGGCATATTACGGCCACTCCAGTTTATTCTGCCTCGATGAATTTCTGCTGCGCCCGGCACTGCATGCACACGCACTTGTCTTGGAAGACAGGGCACGACCGGCCAGACGGTGGCTCTGGCCCTTACGTGGAAACGTCTATCCACACAAGGGGATCGGGAGATTATCGCCAAGATGTTGCGTAATAAGTGATCTCCACGTCGGCCAGTAGTAACTCAGTTACAGGGCAAGACCATGCTATATCATGGGCCCGCGACTAGCAAATAAGAGCTTTACAGCTTGCTCCTGGCCGCGCGGCCGTCGTCGCCACCAGCAACAGCAGCACCACCACCACCACCACCACCACCCTCCCCATCCAGGTAGCTGTTCCCGAGCCGCAGCATCGCCACGGCCTCGTCGATCATCTCGCGCATGATCTCGGCGGCGGGCTGTATCTTGGTGATGGCCCCGGCGACCTGGCCCATGAGATGGGGCACGTCGATGTCCTCGGCGCCGCGCTCGAGGTCGTGCTCGATGGGCACGACGCCGCGGTCGCAGAGCGTGCGGATCTCGTCGGCCCGCTGCGTGTGCCAGCGCGCGATGTAGTCGTTGGTGCGCATGCGCAGGGGGCGGCCCGAGAGCACGAGCGTGCGCTCCGTGTCGGAGAACCCGCACGACACCACGGCGCGCTTGTGCTCCTCGCTGCAGGCGGCTTCGGCGCTCGCCACGAACCGCGTCCCGACCCAGCCGCCCACCGCGCCCTGCATCAGCGCCGCCGCCAGCGAGCGCCCGCTCGCGATGCCGCCCGCCGCCACCACGAGCGCCGGCCCGCCGCCCAGCATCGGCGGCCGGTACCGGCGCGCCACGTCGGCGACGGCCGGCACCAGAACGCTAGTCGCGACGTCGCCCGTGTGTCCGCCGCCCTCTCCGCCCTGGGCCCACACGAGGTCGACGCCGAGGTCGAGCGCCTTCTCGGCGTGGCGTGGGTGGCCGACCATGTTCATGATGAGGATGCCGGCGTTGTGCAGCCTCTCGATGATGTGCTTCGGGGGCACGCCGACGGCGCTGACGAACAGGCGCGCGCCGCTCTCGATGGTGATGTCGATTAGCTCGTCGAGCCTCCCGCCCGTGTAGTCGTGGTTGGTGCGGCGCGCGGACCCGCCGACCTGCGGCAGCGCCAGGTCGATCCCGAATGTGGCATCCTCGGGGTCCCGCAGCTCCGCCTTCATCTCGGCGATGATCTCCCGCAGTTGCTCCGGCGTGTATTGGAACCCGCCAATGACGCCGAGCCCGCCCGCGTTGATCACCGCCGCCGCGAGCGCGCCGCCCGACGTCCGCGCCATCCCCGCCAGGATGATGGGATGTCGGATCCCCAGGAGCGTCGTCAGCGGGGTGGTGATCGGGCCTTTGGGCGCCATGGTTGAAAGTGTTGAGCCCGGTGAAGCGAGCTAGCTGGTTATATAGCTAGACAGGTAACAACAGGTCGCTTTTGTGACTCTCCAGCAAGATGGACGAATGCACGTATGTTCCTGGTAATCCGAGTTGATTGGCGCTGATAGTACAGGCAGCCTGGTGATGGAATGAGTGGGGGTGCTTAGACCGGCTAGACGTTTTCTGCCTATCTGTAGATAGCCTTTAAGGCTATATTAACCATAGCTGCATTTCCAGATACTCTAGATATAGACTAGAAGCTAGCTTGTTGATATTTGAGGAGGATGCCCCTAACTACCCCGTAGGTAGTTGAGGGAGAGATGCCTCGGCATCTTGTATCTCCCCGTCGGCATAACTCCCCGCACTGCACTATTCAGTGGACCCCCAACGGCTAAGAGAAGCCTTTAGTAGCTGTGTACCTCGGAAGCCCCCACTTGTGTTCCCTAGTAGAAAGCGGGGGAGCTTCCCCCGCCGCAACTGGAGGTCTCCACTATGGTAACGTCGGACGAGGATGACTTTCACTGCCAGCATCTCGAGGGCATTGATCTTTCATGCGCTTCTTGCCGGAAAAGCCGACATGAGTGGAAAGCCTACTTGGGCAGTCGAAACCTATATATTCTAGCTTTCATATAAATAGGACAAGACCATGTGAAACCACCCAGAGACCTAAGACCGGGCTCGTAAATAGCGTTTGTTGAAAATTCGAAAGTAACTTCATATTCGTCCTTGCATGCAAAGAGACAGTTAGGTATATCAATCGGTTTACGAGCCGAGTTCTTTCCCAGCATTCTTCACCGATAGGCCTCCCAACCAGCTCAGATCATGGTTGTTGACATGAACATTGTGGAGATCCCCAGGACCGGACCCGAGAGTCGGGATGCATTTCAAACCCTCAGGATAATACTCATTGATATTTAGCTAGCTCCTCTATCTAGGCTCGACTTCGACCCTTAATCCAGACTTTGCTGGTCCCCCTCCTCGCGTCGATGTTCTTTGTTGATGGCGGAAACCCACCTATCCTGACGTCATTATACGAACGCGAACAGCAGTGCCCGCGGACCCCATACTGTCCGGTCTCAATGGTTCATCCCTTGTTGAGAAGCGCTCGGCCATTTGCAAGTCCCCTCGAGCGGAGGGTCACGATAGACATATCGACGACCCGCTGAGCCGAGTCGGCGCCAGTTGTAGGGTAGCTGTGCTCCGTCCTGTAAGGTAATCAAGCGGCTCCCACTGTAATCGAGATATATCCATTTCCGCCACGGTGCGTCGACGGCGGGACCAGAGTTCCGTCGTCGGGCAAGTATGCTACTAGGTGAAACGTCGGCATCTTGTCTGTCTGAATCCGTTCCTGAAATGCGGGAACGGCCCCATATAACCGGACCAGGCCCGAGTCCGTCATTATCAATGACCGCCACCCCGGAATTGAAAGCCCACATATCCCATGGCTTCTTCGCCTCCCGCAACCGACCGAATTACGTAAATTGACACGGGTCGGCGGCTTATTAGACGCTTTACACGAGACTCCTTCAATGGGGAGAGAGGTAAAGCCGGAGCGCGGTTCTGCCTCGCTATATGACGCAAGCCTTGCTTTGCATTGATTTCGAAGCACACGGTCCGCGTGTGAGCAGGCATAAAGCACTCGAGAACGAGTCTCTCCCGCGTTGGATAGCCCTAAGGTCTCGCCCACCAGCCCAGTCGGAACGCGACTCCCCTAGAGCCAAGGAGAGCATACAGGTACGTCTGTTTGCAAAATGGACGGCCGGGGGGCGATGGGCTCTGTGTTGCCTCGACAAGTCCCGCCTCGTGTCGGTTCGGTTCTGGAATGCTCGGATAATGTGGACCGAACGGGTGAGCGGCTTTAGACGACAGTTTGAGGATTTAGGACTACCAAGGTTCGGACTTGCCGAAGAATAGCGTCCGATGTGCGAATTCTGCACCTGAGGTATTTGCGTCTTCAAGACGGCATGTAATTCTATGCATGGACTACGCCAGAATCCGGTTCCCCATGACGTTCTGGGCTGAACCGGGCAGCGAGATGCTTCGCTACGGTCACAACCAGCACACGGGCGTCTGTCCTTACAACAACAACTTGTCAAGCGTGCGAACGTTGAGTCGGAAGGCGTGGCGATATTGGAAGTTACGTAATTGATCATGACCATCGTAAGCAAAATGCGCTCGACTTGATCCTACATATAGTCCCCATCTCCCGCTATACATGCCAACCGTACATAGGTCGTTAGAGGTATATTCAAGACGTCGATAATATGATACAGTATCGCTAGCACGCATGAGCCTCATTTCTAGCCCATGCCTCGTGCGCAGCCATCTTCGAGTTTCTGTCCAAATTGCTCGTTACCCAAAGTAGGGTAACCGTGCTGGGACGAATTCGCTGTCTGGAGGCTTGTTGGGCGCTGCGGGAGTTTCTGGTGGATGGGGCTCAGTCGGCGTTGGCTCTGAGGCACTCTCGACGTCGTCGTCGTCGTCGTCGTCCGCCGTAACCTCCTCGATGGCCGCCGACTTCGGCGTATGTACGTTCTCGACTCGAACCATCTCGGTCTTGGCCTCGTGCACAGACGCGATCTGCAGGTTCTCGCGGCTCAGACCCCGTCTGAGGGCGAGGTCGGCGGCGGCCTGCCTCTTCTTCACGAGAGCCTGGTCCTCCTCTCGTTCCAGTCGCTCTTCCTCCTGCCGTAGATCTTCGAGCGATGGTGTCGAGCCGATGAGTGGACTCTGGGGGTTAGATGCGAAGCTGCGCTTGCCCCGTAGGGAGGACAGGCCCGAGCTTATCGTCGTCCGCGAAGCGCTCCGCGCGATGCCCGATCCCGCCACCTTCTTCCCTTTGCTACTCCTTGTCCGGTTGCTCAAGCGATCGTCCACGCGATCGAGCATGACTCCGAGGTCATCGCCCAAAGGCACTGCATCCTCTTCGCCCTCGCCGTCGCTCGGAAATAGATCGCCCCGCGATCGATAAGAGTCGCTTGTGTTCCCACTGCCGCTCCGCTTTCTAGTCTGGGTTCGTGGCTCGTCCCCGGAATGGGAATCTTCACCATCTTCTTCTGGACCTAACAGGGGTTCGTGCTCGCCGTCGTGCACCATCCTCAATGCGCCCGGATGCTCTTGCAGATTTGCCGCACTAGGTTTGTATCTCAACGTCCCTCCGAGCTTGAATGGTAGGCGGCCGAGGAACCCGATGGGCGTCGTGCTAGGTATGATGGTCGGATCCTCCTCGCCGGTAGCGGTTTTCCGCACGCCTCGTGTACCATAACTCATGCCGCGCTTTCTGCCTCTCGGTTGTTCGGCCACTTCGCCGGGAAGGTTCCGCCTCTTCCCCGTGCCGGCGAGCAAGCGATCCCAGTCCTCACTCCGCCATCCTGCCCATGTGCTCCCGCCAGGTTCTTCGCCGAAGAGCTCTTCATCCCAGTCGTCGTAGAAGTCGAAGTTGTACTCGGCCCTCCCTCGCGCCCTCTGTCGATCCCTCGCCCTCCGGGCTCGCTCCTCGCGGTCGCCGAGGCAAACGGCGGTACAGCTGTCGAGGGCGGCCCCGACGGATGCTAGGCAGGGGTTGATGTATGTATGGCCGAAGCTCCAGATACCGGCGGCTGCATTCTCAGTGACCGTCTCGGTGGTCTGGGAGATCTGGTTCCATCGCTGTCGAAGACGGGGATCCTCGAGGAAGGTGGCCATGGAGGGCGGACGACTTTATAAGTGATTGAACACCTGTAAGGATGCGAAACTTTTTGGGTGGGCAAAGTTCCGGAGCTGATGTGGTGAAATGCGCACGAGTCTATAGAAATGCTGTCGGACTTCCGACTCACTCGTATTCAATGGCCATAGGGTAGGTGATTAGCGATGCATATTTACATAGAGATGACGGCAGAATCAGGTCAAAGGCCAGGTAGGAGGACTCTTCGATAATTCCAGGTCGATAAAAGTGTCGGAAGGGCAGGTCCGGGAAGGGAGTAGATTGGAAGAATAATGGCGGTTCAGTTTATAATTTACATATGATAAGGGTAGGGAAAGTGAGTTAAGGTTCACCAGCAACCTTAGTCTTTAAAGTCTCTAAAAGGGCGGGTGGTGAAAAAAGAAGAAAAGGTTCATCTCTACGCGAGGCTTAAAGGATGATGGAAGAGAGCAACAACTTGTAGTCTTCCAGTAATTGATTCTGTTCTGGGTCTGTCCTTCAGCCTTTCACACTGATACAAAAAGCGGACACGAATTTCTTGGCAGAGAGCACTGCTTTGGGGCAGCTAGAAACAGAGGTGCACTCTCTGTGGGCTTGAAGATGACCTCATCTAGACTACTCTCTTCGTAAGTATTTCAACCCTTCAAAAGACGCGGCTGTAAAGCGCGATCCTGCAGGGAAAATAACCGGAGTCCTTTCGTATTCCAGCCCAGCCCTTTTGGATGTTCTGGCACTACTAAGTAATGGCGTTAGGATAACATATAATAGTCTAGGTTGAGTTCACGGTCATGTTAATTTACTTCCATCAACAAGGTGAGAATGGCAAGTCTTTCTTTCATCTCTCGGCACGTGCTGTAATAATACTGATCTTCAAGTTGGGAAGTGTGCCTAGGGTAGCACAGCCAGGTACTACTGCAATCGGTATTATACAATACATAGGTGCTTATATCAGACCGCCCGAAGAGAGAGCTAACTCGATTTCGTGAATTCAGAGGCGGTTAGTCTTGGCAGAAACAGCCGCTTCCGCTTGCGATCCTTCCCCATCAATCCGTCCATTCATTGTGAGTTCGCGTTGCAGGAGTGAATCAATCCCCAAAGTACTTTGTACTTAAGTGAGATTCACAACCTCATCTCTACCCAAAGAAAAAAACAACTCCACGCCGATCATCGCCGGCTTCCAACTTGAGAACACAACATTATCACCCATGGTCTGATTATTATCGAGCGAGGCAGCTCAGCGTATGGGTTCTCGGTTAGCCGGCTGGGCTCGATCCTGACAGCACCATCTTGATAACATCACCTCGACGAGTCGCTCGGCCGCTTCGATCATTACCACAACCATTCATTTCATCGCCAACTCGAGTTGCTGGATTTAAACGTCGACCCCCTTTCAACAATAACTGTCGTCAAACCAACCTTCATACTCCGAGTCTTACCTCCAATGATAGTCGCCCAGACGCGACAGGATGTTCAGCACCCAGAGCACCTCTGCGAACCCGCCGGTAAACCGTAAGTAAAGGGTTCCCTTTCCGCTTGCAACCACCATGGACCTTATCACACCACGCCTCCGCCTTCTTATGAATTAATTGGAGAGACTATCCGGCTACGTATGCCGAACCGAGGAGCCCACAAAGACCAATG
Source organism: Monosporascus sp. mg162 (assembly GCA_004155945.1). Lineage (NCBI taxonomy): Eukaryota > Fungi > Ascomycota > Sordariomycetes > Xylariales > Monosporascus > Monosporascus sp. mg162. The sequence goes on from QJNY01000184.1 coordinate 79,504, forward strand.
ACCCCAACATCTCCCAAGGTACCGCTCTGCGGCATGAAGGGAAGGTGGGGAAACAGGAAGTTTATGAGGCGTATGGGTGGCAGCAAGCGCGGAGTTTCCCTTTAGCAAGAGGAGGATTATGCTCCCTGTCGCTATCAAGGGCATGCATACCCCGTATTCCCGAGGTGGCTGTGATAGGATTCCTCATCGATGCCGAACATAGTTGGGATAAGAGCAGCACTTCTACTATATCAGTCGCTGCTGCCTTATCACCGATTCCGAAGACATTCCGCGTCACATTACGATCGCTACCACCTAGAGCTGTCACTAACGCGTGATTTCATCTGTAGCGTTTACAAAGCCCTATAATCCATTCGCGACTCCAACCCAAAAGCCATCCTCGCAGGGTTCCTCGGAAAATCCGTTTTCGAAAAAACCGAACCCTTTCCTTGCCGCTAATGTAGCAGCGGGAAAGCCGTCTTCTCTGTTCGGGCAGCAACCGGCAAAGAAACTTAACCCGTTCGCCCCAAATGGCAGCCAGTCCAAACCTGATTCGCAACCGACCACTGGGTCACAACCCTCCAAAGCTGGTAGCTCTGGCAATCCTCCGGTAAACCCCTTCACGGACCGTTCGCCTTCCAGTGCCGCCAGTCATGCTCAGGACTGGGGTCATCATAAGCACGGCTTTGTTCAACCCGCCTGGCCGGCCTCCAGGGATACGAAGCCCTCACCACCGTCTAGACCGGCGCCAAGTGTGAATGCAGTGAACGGCAAGCGAAAAAATGATGGCGGCCACCAAGACCGGTCCAAGTTTCCGAAAAGTCCGCAAGGCCTGAAGAGCGGTTCCGATCGGGCTATTCCTACGGGCCCCAAGCTTAAACGAGGGGAAAGGCCCAGACACGGTACTCAGACGCCCAAACCACAGCAACCGAGAGTAAACGGGCAAGTCGGTGATGTCGCGACAAAGATACACGACCAATTGGCAAAAGACGGCATCAAACCTCCCGAGTGGCCTGCAAACCCAGGAAGCACGTCGCAACGAAAAGCGGTTGAGAAATTTCGAGAGGCCTATAGCGTATATCGGGAGAAAGCTATGAAATCGTTGATCCGGGCGGGGCTTTTTGACGATCCCGACAAGAAGCGACGGCTGAGCGAGGCCATCAATTTCAAGGGCATCTGCGAAGGAATGTGCCCCGATTGGGACAAGGTGACCCGCATTGTGCAGCACGATGTTAAAAAGGAGGAGAAGGAGGAGATCGATGGCGAGCTCGTCGCGAGTCTCCCTCTCATGGTAACCCGTTACTCCCGTTCCTCCGCTGGCCAGGATCTTCCTTTACCCATGGATGTGCGATCACCGGCCGCTCTACGCCGAACCTTGGATTACTTGATATCTGAATTGATACCATCGGACGACCTTCTTCCTACACGGCACCACTTCCTTTGGGACCGGACACGTGCAATCCGCCGCGAATTCACGTTTCAAGGAGCTGCTATGAGCGCCGAAGAAAAGCAAGATTACCTATACTGCCTCGAGACGATTACCCGGTTCCACATTACGGCACTGCATCTCCTTTCGCGACCCGACTTTGCTCCTGACGACTTTTCGGAGCAGCAGGAAGTCGAACAACTGAGCAAGACGCTGATTTCCCTGATGGAAGCCTACGATGACTGTGCCAAAGAAGATATCGCCTGCGAGAATGAAGCTGAATTCCGCGGTTACTACATCGTCTTCAACGCAGGTGATCCGGCCTTGATGGAGAAAGTCCAAAGTTGGGATCCTAAATTCTCAGAGTCGAGTGGAATCAAAACTGCAATATGTCTGGCGCAGTCATTGCAGAATACCTGGACCGAGACGGGGCCTTTGGTACCAAAGGTAGGGACCGAAATGGCCCTCAACATGGCCGCGATGTTCTTCTCCATAGTTGCTTCTCCGGCCATCTCATACACGATGGCATGCTTCGCCGAAGTTCATTTTGGCAGCGCACGCCATGCGATGCTACAGACCATCCTCAATGGTTACCAAAGACCCAAGGACGGCCCAAAAGATTTGACTCCCACCTTTTTAAAAGAGCGTCTGCGCTTCGATACGGAAGAAGAGGCCATCAGTTTTGCTAAGCTTCACAACTTCAAGTTCAGCAAAGACGCTGCCAATATGCACATGATTCTACCTCCTTCAAGCCAACAGAGGAGGATACCCAAGCCACGGATCCCGCACACCTACTCATATGGACTGGTTGAGCGGAAGCGTGGTGGTCATTCACTTCCGGAAGTCATCTACCAGACAGTTTGGGACGAAGGCCACGATGGGCTCGATGAGGAGATACGGCCCGCTAGCTCTGAAAACGATAGTCTATTCGTTGACAACTCTCAGGATGCAGTCATTGATGCGGATGAGAGCGATGTTGAAACACCAGACACCACACAGCCATTACCCACGCCTCCGTTTGCACAAAAACACACGTCTCGCAGCTCAGCGTCGTCTCCGTTCTCGCTTCTCTCATCCCCTGACGGACAGAACGGGGCTCCAGTTGCAGCTTTTACGGCTAGCCAGGGACCTCAAGCACGGGAGTCTGTTTTCAATCAGGCGAATAGATCCTCTGGAACATCAAGTTCCTTGTTCCCAACGCCGCCACAAAGTCTCTTTAACCAAGGAAACACCCCGAAACAACCAGAAAACCCTACAGCACTCTCAACAGCTCCAAGTACCCAGAGGTCCAATGCATCGTCCGGAATATCATCAATGACGGCAGACAGGCTTCCCAACTTGGTCAATAACGCAAAAGAGGTTGCCCCGGTATCGTCAACAATACAACAAAGTACTATTTCCAATGAAGCTCCGGCAACTTTCCCGGCGAACAAAGATACAACCCCACGGTCGATATTCTCGAGCACTGCCTCAGCACCCAGCGCGGGATTCCAGTTCCCTAGTATACCAGGAGCCTCAAGCAATCTAGCAGAACCGGCCGCTAAAACCAACCCTCCTATCTCTTTTGGAAATGCGCCGTTCAAGCCGCAGCAATCAACAGCTTTCACTGGCGAGGCGTCGGCTCTCAACGGTAAGTCAATCCACAAATGCCATAGATTATCCCATTGCGAAGGTGATACTGTACTGACCGCCTCACTTAGGCCAATCGTCTACGACATCTCTACAGAAGCCCGCGCAACCCCTGTCATCTACTCCGGGCAGCTCCGTGTTTCAGCCATCAGGAGGATCACCTCAACCATCGAAGGAACCACCGAAGTCTAGTTCGGAGCCTCCCCCACCTCCATCCGTGGGTGTCAAGACTCCTCTAGCCCCCTCACAGGAGTTCGACCCGATGGAAGGCCTTACCCGCTGGTACGTCAGTGGTGATAGGGGCCTAATGGAAACCCAGCTGGAACGTTCCGTTTTGGAGATTTTACTTCGACGCGTCTGGGAAGAGTATCATCTAGCTGAAGAGGAACGGAAGCGGAAAGAAGAAGATGAAAATTCCTGGGCCGAGGCGCGAAAGTATCGGGAATACAGTCTCTCAGTCAAGTACTTCTACATATGGCGCGATGGATTTCGTCGTCGGCGTACTGTCAAGCGCATCCAGGCGGAGAGGGAGAAGGCTCGACAATGGAGGCTGCCCGAAAACGCGGCGAAGCGCGAGGCTGCAGCGAGAGCCGCAAGGGAGAAGGCGGTCGAAGAGGCGAAAGATCTAATGCAGAAGAGGACGCGTGGAAACGTCGAAGAGACCCGCAGGTTAAATTCATCGACGACCACAAGGAGACAGTCGTTGAATCTGTCGACGCAGTCAAGGCGACAGCCGAGAGAGCAGAGCATTGAGAACGCGCTGCTCGCTTCTGGTGTTTTAGACGGCGTACGGAATCCGCAGGAGGCTGCTCACAATGCCGCCAGAGAAGATAAGCTCGACTCCGACGAGAGAATGCTTCCGGGGCAGCAGATGCTCCTGCGAGCCAAAAACCAGCGTCGAAAGAAACAAGGGCTCCAGCCGCTCAAGCAACTTCCCGAACCGAAGATATACAAGGAAGGGACCAAGAGTGCTATGCTCAAGGCTCTCTCGAACGGTTCTACGAGAGATTCGTTATCGATGTCGACTGGGAGTTTTCGCAATTCCACTTTCAGCTCCAGTTACCGTTCTAGTCTAGGGTTCAATAACAGTCGTGTCTCCAAAGCGAGATCGAAGGTAACCGATCCCTATTGGCGCCTCAAGGCTAGTGGTTTAGTGCAGATGCCGAATGGGGAATATCTACCCGAGTCTTTGGCTCTACCGATGTTACAAGAAGGGAAACGGTTTCCGGGTCTTGGCGATTACGGGCTACCGAGGGAGCCATCTGCTTCGCCCAGCCATTCTCCGCCGCCTGAAGGTTCCAGTCTGCTCGGCTATGCAACCCCTAGTGGCGCACGACGGAGTCGAGTCAACAGTTCGTCATCGGTCAACAACCTCGCCCAGAAGCGGAAACGTATTTATGTCGATGAAGGAGAGGGAGAAGGCGGCGATCCAGCGGCCACGTACAGAGGCGAGACGTCGGGGGACAGGAAACGTACGAAGAGCGGTGGCGAACACGATGTAATTTCGATCTCGGACGACACGGATCTTCTGAGCAGCATCGACAACCTACTAAGGCAGGTCGAGGAAGTCAACCGAGCTTCGCCCCAGGGATAGGAAAGGAGGCACAGACATACAAGACAGGAATGAAAGAAAGATTTCCGAAAAGCCACGGCTAAATCCTGGTACAGGATGAGCGTCGTTTTAAACTTTACGTGTGATTCTATTTGGAGCGCAGCCAGGATTTGGGAACGCATATCAGGGAAGGGGTTCGACGGGGTATATCAAGTTATCCATGCATTGGCTCGGCGTTTGAGACACCCCAGGATCGCGAGACGGTGCAGCTATCTATTTGTGATGATGTTTTCAGGGTCCGGAGCATTTGAATGGCAAAGGGAAGGCTATTCGTCGTTCTTCAGTTATAAATGATACCCAACATGCTTGAGAAACGAGACATATCGGCTGGGATTGTTTTTGATATAAGGAGACTATGATATACGTAAGTCATGGGATGAATGACGCGATCCAGAATACGCCCGCAGCTGGAGTTAATTCGGCTGCCTTCGTCGTTCTTGTTGTCTGTCTGGGTCAGGGCGAGGTAACTTAGTGATATCTAAAATAGTCGCGTATGAGCCGCATAAACACGTGTGTAAAAATAGTAACGCTACGGTACATGCTTACATGAGTCGCATTTCGTAACTACCCACATACTACTTACTGTCTGTATACCCCACGGCAGAAGGGACTTTTAAGGGATCTTTCTGCAGGGGACCATCCGTGGTAGGTGCCACCCACCTGGGTCTTGTATATATGGGAAGCCACCCACGTAACACATTATTCTCATCAACCATTACAACAATGGAAGAATACACTGGACAGAGCTTCTGCTGTGAATACGGGTCGTTTTCTTTCTCTTACATATTTGACGGAAACCATCAGTAGCATCTGTTGCATTGACTTGACTGGTTCGGAATCCCGTTATAGGAGCTTGCTTGGCAGGGTCCTACGGGCATGTCAGTACCCAAAGGCCGCAATGCATTGCAGGGGTTTCCGACATCCTTGCATCCACATAACAACTGGTTAAGATCATATCCAAACTCGCATCTCCAGACCTACTCGAGGTGGTGCCAATCTATCGTTGAACAATAAGTCGAGAGAAGTTCCCAGGCAGCATAGACCTAGCCGTTTACGCGGCCAGCAGGTTCCCAGTAGGCTGCAGCCTACATCAACACCACCACTCACTGGAGTGTTGGGGTGCCTGGGAGCACGCAAGTTCCCTCCTGACTTTCCTGGCTTAAATACATGGACAACGCCCAATCGCGACGGCAGCGTAACGACCACGTCACCAACTCGGCCTTGTGTTGTTTTATTTTGTCTTTTGCTACGCGGCCGCCTTGCAGTCACGATGGCAATTAGCTCACGGCTCCCGGTCGAAATTTACCACAATATATTCGTCCAGCTCCCGCCGGCAGACGTGCTGACCTGCAGGTTCTTGGACAAGTTCACCAGCGCCATCGCCACGGCTGTAGCGTTCCGGCACGTGCGGCTGGAGGACACCTGCCACGCGCGCATCCTCTGGTTCGAGGCCGTCGCGCGCTCCCCGCACCTCGGCGGCCTCGTGGTCCGCGAGGTCACCGTAGAGACCTCCTACCTCGGATTCCCCCACGCCAATGCCGGCGCCGGGGACATTTGGCCACTGCCGCGACCGACGGCGTTCCTGTGCGCGCTGCCGTGCCTGCGGCTCTTTGCGGGGCTGCGGACCCTCAACGTCCGCTTCGGCGAGGCAGCGCACATCCGCGAGGACCAGCGCTTCCGGGACTGGGTCCTGCGGGTCATATTCGAGGTTCTCGCCGGCGAGTGGTCCATCGCCTCGCGGGGCGAGCTCGGCGCGTACTGCGCCGAGTACTGGGAGGGCGGCGAGGGACGACAACGACAACAACAGGGCAGAGACGACGATGGGAATCGCGGCGGCGATCGCGAAGAGAATTCGCGGGTTGTTGGAGAGGAGGAGGCTATCGAGAGGACGCCGCCCGTCCGCCTTCGTACGCTCACTATCTCAAACCTAGGCGACCACGCCGAGGAGCGGCTCACGGCGTCCCCGGCCTTCGGGACCGTCCTGGCGAGCCCTGAGTTCCAGGAGCTGAAGCTGCTCGTCGCGCTGAGGCACCTCGACCCCTTCGGCGCGAACCCGCGGGCGTACCACGACGAGCAGGTGCTTGACTTCGCCGAGTCGCTCCCGCGCACGTGGCTCGCCGCGCCGCTGGCGCGGAACTTGCGCGTCCTCTCCCTGTACTTCAGCGACTACTGGGGCTGGACGCCCAAGATGGACTTCCGGCTCGTGAACCCCGCGGAGGGCGGCTTCCCGAACCTGCGCGTCCTCGCCCTGGGCAACTACGTCTTCAGTCACGAATGGCAGATCGACTGGATCGCGGGCCTGGGCGCGCAGAACGGAAGGGGCGGGCTCCAGGAGCTCTACCTCGACGACTGCCCCATCATGTGGCGCGTGCGCACCGTGGGCCCGCTCGACGACTCTGTTACCGTGCTACAGACGGGCGCCGGCGAAGAAGACGACGACACGGGCAGGACCACCATCACGATCTCGAACAAGGGATACCCGCGCAAGGACCTGATGGCCGCCGGCGCCACCCCTGACACCCCCATTACGTACCGCGAATACCCGCTGCGGTGGCACCACGTGCTGCGGCGCTGGACGGGCGTGGCCATGCCGACCCTGCGCGTGTTCCGCATGGGCCACGGGGACTGGGACGGCGTAGAGGTATCGTCAGTGCACGCGCGGCTCTGGCCGCCGCCGCCGCGCGCGCTGGACCCCGAGTTGCGCCGGTTCCGGGAGCAGACGCAGCTGCACCGGCGCCGGCTGCGCTACCGCGCCCACCTGACCTACGACTCGCCCGCGCCCCCTCCGGACCCCCGCCGCCTGCGCCGCTTCAGCCGCGGCGTGGGCCTCGCCACCGCCCGCGAGCATGTCCTCCAGTACGTCTCCTTCGACTTCGGGCTGCTGCCGCAGCCGTGGATCGAGCGTGACGACCGCCGGCGTGCCGGCGATCTCGGCAGGGTCGCCGAGTACGAGGCCTCGCGCGCCGCCGACGAGGCTGCGCTCCGCGAGTTGCTAGCTGTTGTTGGTGAGAGGAATTACCCTTCTACTACTGCGAGGACGGTTGTGGTAGGTGGGAGTGGGTAGAGGAGAGACACGTATGGGGAGGACAGTTCCTGCGGAATATTCTCTAGTGCTGTTTACCATGGCTTATAGCCCTTATTTGCGGTACTACGAGCAGAAGTTCGGACAGTATGTACGAATCAGTAATCTTAGTTCTTCCCCCTTCATCCATGCCAGCGGGGGGGTTACACCGCATGCGATCCCTTGGCAGTCTTAGCGGGCGTCATTGCATCATGTATATCAACCATATGAGTCTTAGTATCTGAGCACAACGGCACTGCCTTCCCGAGCGATGCTCGACTTCAAGTCGTCCAACGGCCGTCATAGGGCTCATGGGAGCATCTCTCCACCCCCTAACTCATTCCCCCACCCCTTTTTCCTGAGGTGCCATCCTTACGGCCATAAAATAAAGCGGGGGCTCTATTCTACCCAGATCTTCCGTTTCCTTGGACGAGAAGCCACAGAGCGACATTGTGGTTTGTCGACTATGCGAAGCCTGAATTTTCTGTCTCGTTATCAGCTTGCAACACCGGCGTCAGTAGTGCTTGTAACTTGTCCCCGTCTGCCGATGCTCTAAGCCCACAACTCACCCCACAGCAGCCGACTTATTGCTAGGCCTCACTCTCGCCCCTGCCTAGGCCACCCACGCTCTCAGAAACGTGCACGAAAGCCCGAACTCCGCCAAAACCCGGTCCCAGCTCACGATGGCTCCCAGGCAGTGCTACGCCGTTTCCGCCGGCGACCCTTTCTTTGGTGCGTGCAGCACACCCAGCATTGACATAGGTTATCGCAACGGTTTACCGAGAGATGAGCATATACGGAGATAAATAATGCAATAAAATTGAGGATGCTGGAGCTGTCAGGAATAAGAGAGAACCGGAGGCACGAGCGTCCGCAACGATGCCGGGGCTGTGGATCCCGGACCGCAGGATCCTGGCGGCACCCGGGTCACCCGGAGATTAGATAATATTCACTATTACTCCGCGCCGCGAAAGTGCCTCCGGCCCGGATGCAGAGGCAAGAGTGCGCTGAGAGGGTAGGGCTGCTTGTCCTGAATAGAGGACTGTCAGGGCAGACGTGTAAGGTATGCCAACACGGACGGTGTGTACTATCATGGTTACAATATGCGCAACTGATTTCCTCGAAGATCCCATAAATCTGAATTGTTATATGAGGTACTATGAGAGTCATTGTGACAACAAATTCAACCTGTCGAGCGCTTAGAAACGAACTGGTCTCAGTGGGGAAGCATCAGCAACCACCACGCTACGGCTAGCTAGCCGGTCACCCCTGAAAGCGGCATCATCTCATGAAAAGGCCTGTAAAGGTTTCGCTATTCTTTCGGCATTCGGCATGTCGTCTCGGGTAATCATTTCGTCGCGAGTACCTCGAAGAACCGAGATGAAAGTAGCAAGAAATGCGGACCTTACACCGAAACGGTTCTGAGCGCGGGAGACCTCTGCTCTTAAACGACCTAGTTAGGCTTGACTGGCGTGTTTTGAACCTCTGCCCAAGCTACCCATCGGATTCCGTGAACCTTGATAACCATTGCGATGAGAGCCGATCTACCCGAAGCACATTAATTAATCCACGTATGTTCCTCAGCCGCAACCAATATGATATACCGGGTACTGGATACCCTCATCGATAAAGAGCTTCAGCTCAGTAAACCACATAGAATCCGACGCAAATTGATTTGTAGGGAACAGCTCCTGGCTAAAGATAGTACCAATTTATGACCTACAGTGGACCTTCCACCCAGTAAGTAGCATGCCGTGCCTGTCCCACATGCGATAAAACAAGATATGGCCATACCAAGCTCAAGGTGGCGCTGTATACGTCATTCATGACGACTTCGCGCCGGTCCTCGTTCGCCTCGCACAATCCGTGTCGCGCGGGTCTAATGTGAATGAGACAAGCAATGGCAGTTTGAAACTTGGATTATTCACGGTTACTACACTTTTTGGGGTGTGAGAGCGTGACTGGCAACACTCCTAAGTTCTTAGGGCTTAAAGCTGTTTCTACCCTTCATGGGTCAACAGATAGTACGTCCATGACTCGAAGCTATTCGACAAGGTGGTCTCTACTTATAAGAAGCCGTGCGGAAAGCGTCATAACCGTTTTACTCTAAACAAACACTGGCAACAATACAAACAACACCGACGTAGGCTTCTCGATTGGGCTCTATACCCACCTCTAACTACGAGTAATTCCGCATTCTACCCCAGCTTGTTGGCAGGAGAACATACGACACATCTAGAAATATGGGAGTTGCATCGGCTTTACTAGTCGTCCTCATAACACTCTTCTGTAAGTTGGCGCCCCAGCCGTCTCTCTTTCTCTACAGGCCTACTAACCTAGGCTTACCAAGTCCCCCCTCTCGGTGTCTGGGCCGTGGCAGGATGCGGTGCTGATCTCTTGGTCAACGTCTGCCTCACGATTCTCGGGTAAGCACGACCTACGTTTTACTGGCTTGTCTGTATAACCTTGTGGGCTGACGTCTTCTAAAGCTACATACCTGGCCACCTCCATGCCTTCTACATCGAATATGTCTACTACGACAGACGGGAACAGGCGAGAGAGGGCCGGTTCGCAGCCGAGCGCGCTCCGGGCATATACTCGGACAGAGTGCAAACCGGCGGACTCGGGTACGGCAATACGGCATGACCTATCTAAGTCAATCGGTAACGAGAATCCGGTATCATCTGCTCCCATGCGAATGTTTGGAGTGGCGGTCCGCGCCAAGCTTGTATGGTATAGCTAGAATACTTGCAACGATAACTGCAAGACCACACGAAAATACGACGGGTGATATAACTATAGCCCACTTTTGGCTTTTTACGTTATGACGCCGATATTCTCGGTCTAGTACCGGCGACGAAGGGGACGGGCGGTAATGATAATAAGGTGCTTGGCTATGGTTTACCTGGAAGAATGAGTTTAGGCGACGGGAACAGGCAGGCCTGTATATGAGCGCGAATCTACCTACTTATCCGCTGGACCGGGAGGGTGCTTCTCTTTACGTACTTCGTACGATACGATACATACGGAAGTACTTAATTAATGAAACGCAATATGGTGATACCCCGCTTACGTAGTTTGCTCCATGCTTACAAGATATCCCTCGATCGGTTCAGCTCCATCCACGTACGTAGGCTATGTACTAGAAGGCTGTCGGCAGAAGGAGTCAGTCGAGGCAACGGCGGGACGGATCCGAAGCCGAAACCACATGCGTGCATTGTGCTGCTTTCCGGGGAGAGAACACCTGGTCATGGCTACACGGTAGCACTATAACAGCCATTCACCTATCCATTGTTGCTCACGGGTTCTCATAATAGGTGATTCGTTTCGGAGTTGGCAGATTTTGATTCTTGCTGATAAGTGGGCGACTGACGAGGAGGGAAAGATTAGTACTAGTCAAGGCCGGAACTAGAGCGTTCGGCACTAGAGATGCGCGGACACGTAGCAACGCGTGATAGTTCAGCGGCAGTCAGCCCCTTTAATCTCCAGCCTATTGTAGAGGAGTTACGAGTTCCGTACACATATGGATCGGGCGTCTCAAGCCCTATAGATGGCTAGAGCTTATCGGCGAGCTGGTTCGATTATACTGCAACGACCTAAGTCTGGTAACGCAGTCCACGATTACAATTACGGCTCGGTATAGTATATACTTATAGTAGGTGGGCTAACATTAGTATATTTGGGGTGAGTATGCGAATTTGCGCTTCTTCTTTGACAGCTTTATTAGAGAACATTAGAACAAAATATGGAGATACCCCCTCATCCCCTCCTCTCAATTACCCAATTCAGCTGTCCCCTTTTGGTAATCTGGGTACCATCATACTTGCGAGTATCCAGGAAGAGAGAGTTAAGGCGGAGGGTGTATCTTTTACTCCAACTGGGCGTCTTGATTCTCTTTACCGCTGCAGGCCGAACTCCCGAAATAGTTTTTTTTTTTTGAAATCTGGGATTTTCTGATTCGTCTTCTTTCGGAGAAGATCTTACTTTTTTGGGTTTCGTTCTTTGCGACCTGTCAACTATCCGCAAACTCCCTCCTCCCATTCCACGCCACCCGCGCACCCCTGTCATAAACGGTTTGAACGCCGCCATTTGAGAGGCACCACGACCTCGTGCAGCTCGACGGTGCATTCGAGGCTGCGTCTTCCCTGCAACCTTCACAATATCCTGTGGTTTCCTATCCGTGGAGGAGAAGTCGGTTTGTAATGGCCAGTCACAGTCTCAGATAGACCGCGAGCGTTCTCTTCAAACCTCCCTTGATTGATCTGATCTGACGATTGACGGTTCTTCATCTCTTCCCCTCTCTTCTGCATTCTAGATCATCTCCATCTCCGAGGTCCACTACTCGGGATACCTATCCCAAAGATTACATCCCACAAACACGATCCGAGGAGGTATACTCAGCTTTATCCCACCCCCTCCGCCGTTCTAGAAGCCCAGGAGGCAGGACTCCCGTCCGTTTTTCATGCACTAAACTCATCCATGCAGGCGCTTGTTTCAGGTCCGCGAGACAGACAGCCCTTTCGCAGTTCAGTCAATTGCCCAACTTATCCCCATCTAGCACACTCGTCGCCCACGTTTCTGGGTTGCATTGACGTCGATCGTGTGGGTTCATTCTATCCCTAGGGACTGAGACTCCTGCTTCCCCTAGGGCTCTACGTTAGTGTAGCTTTACAGTAATCGCCTGGCGGCATACATACGCACATACATACGTACACATACTATACACATACATTGCGTACAGGCACTTTGGAAAGACTCACATGAATCCTATTCGCGGCTTCGCGTCTGTGTGGATTCCTCTTGCGGAATACCCACAACAACCTCTCGACATCTTGCGCTTTCTCCGGGCCAAGCATTGGTTCTCAGCTTGCATGTTTGCGAGACCATACGCGATTGGCATGTCCAAGGCCATATATTCCTTGGGCTAAGCACGCACAACGCACAACGGCATATTGGACCCACGATACCTTACTGTCCCTCGTCCTCCAGATCCAGACCTACACACGGACTACATGTGTCCATACGCACATACCCCTACATGCGTACGGTACACAGACGTGGACGCGTTCATGCTTCCGCCATATCCCTATCTGATCTGACTTATCTGATTCCTCCATCCCAGCTACCAATGCATATATGAAATGGCGTCTGGCCGCCATCAATCCCAGCAGCAAGCAGGGGGCCTGAAGGGCCCGGTTACTAACACCAATGCTGCTGCTGCTACCATTCCCTACTCTACGTCCGAACAACCTCCTCGGCCTCGGTCTAAGAAATCCCGTCGTCACTCTCTGCCCTTCGTTTTCCCTCCCCTCTGTCAGCCCAACGCATCCTCCACCTCCATCCTGCCTAACACAGCTGAGGGACGACCCATACCTCTCGATGACAATACTGCCGCTCACCGCACTACTGCCCTGCGGGAATTAAATCGTTCCCAGCCCGTGTTGCGGCACCGCTATACGAAGAGCAACGGCACGCCTAGCACCACGAGCACCACAACCGGTACCTATTCCCAGCCCGTCATTGTTCGAACTTACTCCGGTCCTCCCCCGTCGTCCTCTGCAAACCGCCGGGCTAGCCGTCGTGTACCGCTTTCTACTGTTTCCGCGTCGTCGAATGCTTCTAATTGGCGTCCGGGTTGGAACGGCATGGTCCCAAAAATGGCAGGCCAAAAGGATAAGAGACAAGCTGGTGTCGATGCCAAGCTGCCTCCACTAGAAGCCTTTAGCTTCAAGAGCATCATGGCGGACATGCAACAAGACATTGGCGCTGATCTAGACCGCATAGCAGAGATTTGTGCAAGGTCCAGATACTCACTGAGCAACCAGTATGAGGTGCACGTTGCACCGCATGGGTCGGGAGCTGGATTCTTGAGATCCGTGGCGGGTCCCTCGCGACATAATATCCCGGGCGGACCAACGCTCCAGGCTATATCGAGCGACGATGAGCACAGCAGCACGAGACATAAGAAGCGAAGGGGCGGCGCCAGGCGGCGTAGTGCTGCTTATGGTACCTTAGAGACTATTATGAGCTCAAGCCGATCTTCGGATGAAGAGAAAGGTAAGAAGAAGTCTGCCGCCGAAATCGCCGAGGAGATACGCGGTAGAGCCGCAAGGCCGAGTTCGAATGGAAGCCGCGAAAGCCCAAACAGCACCGAGGCACAAGCTAGCAGCGAGCAGCAGGGGGGACAGAAGAAGGTAGTCCGACGAAAGTCGCCTTCGTTTGCCAATGCCGTCTTGGACAGCTCTCGCGGCCAAGCTCCCGGCGAAGGCGGCTCACCGAGGACGTCAGGGACGGGTTTAGTCAGCGAGCCTGCCAAACCCAAAACGTCCCGGAATCATCTTGAGATCAGGACGTCACCGGATGATACAGTCGCCGGGAATTATACGCATGAAGCTACCCCACAGCCATCTCAGGCAGTGGTCTCCGAGTCCGTGGCGTCAGCAGCTATCGCAAATCCGGAAGGACCGAGAAGCGTGCCCCGATTGTTATCCGGATTCAGTTCGTGGGTGCCCTGGATAGGCGGCTCTGTGACGGAGATAGCCTCCTCCGATCAAAAAGCTGGCAAGAGCACGAGTTACGCAGAGGGCACGCTCAGAGAGTTGTTGCTCAAAGGAGCGGAACCGGCTACCGATCAGAAGGGAAAATGCATCGAACGGATGATTTGAGAGGTATATGACATTTTTACGTTCGTGTCGCGTCTGAAGTTTATTTTCCAGGAGTCTGGGAGGCTGTGACTTGCCTTAAGCGCTTGAGTGTCTAATGTGGCTATTGATATGAATGAGGGACAACCCTAACGCGGACTTATACTTACGAACGACCACAAAAACGGATGGCAGGGTATTTCTTCAAACTGGAAAGGAGTCATGTTCTCTACATTACGGAAGACAAAAGGCCTATGATTGGCGTTGTCATGAAAAGAAAAAGGGTAGACACCCACCGTGGCGAACCTATGTGGCCATGATGGGTCACCGGCACGCAAGCCCCAAAATGGCGTCTTTCATCCTGTACTATATCTCATATGATTATGAGCTTGGCCGGACATGCAGAAGACTACGATTCATGCCCTCGAGAGTAAATGTAGGATAGAGCACGAATATGATCCATGCCTTCCCCCCCAGCAGTATCAAGTTCAACCAAACCCTCCTTGGGCGCTCGTGCTGCACCATCGCCGACCGAATTACGGGGCACAGCGGGCATTCAGGAATCGAGGTATATTTCCTAGGCCAAGGCAAGTTTCAGGGAGGCTGCGTTCATGGTGAGGGGTGTGGGGTGCCTACTGTCCGCTCTCATCTTACTTCCGGATCCTTGTCCCCTAGGCACTGTCTTGTATTCTATCTGTCTGTTTGTCGCATGCCTCGCAGGTACTGTCTATGATGCGTAGGTAGGTAGGTAATATGAACGCAAACTCGCGCATTCGGAGCGGGGAAGGTAGGGATATTGGTTGGTCTTGCTTGTCACCTGGCTTAAGCAACTGCGCACTGTACTGGCGCTCAATCAGCCATTTCTCTCACCGGGAGCACAATAAGTAAGTACATGCATACATAGCTGAAGCTGAAGTTGTCTATCTGTCTCTACCTCTCGCAGCAGGATTTATATGTACCGAACCAAGGATGGATGGATGATGCCTCGGAGCGAGCGGCTACGCTCTCTCCGCCGCCGCCGCCGCCGCTGAAAAACAAAGCAACTCTAGCCGTCGGTCGGCGAACCAGCACAACGGAACATGTATGGATGACATCCTGGTCTTGTTGGTCACGGTTAGGTCACTGTCGGGTCACGAGAAGGAAGGCTACAACTAGCTATTTACGCACGCGGGGACTGATACGTGGCATCGCCTTGGAAAGGATGAGGGTCGAGCCGTAGACGCGCGTAAGTTGTCTCACCTTATTCTATCTAGACTAACCGGGCAATACTGAATCCCTAGGCAGGGTGTATACTGGCTATCTATGTATGCTAACGCCTTCCGTTCCCGCAAGCAACTGCTATCTGTGTGTCCGCCTCTCCCTCACGTCAAATCTACGGGACGGACACCTTTTCGGGCGGCTTGAGTGGAAGACGTGAGACGCCAGGTCTAACGTCATCTATCCGACGCCCCGGGGGCCGGGACATCTACATGCGCTACCTTCCTCCGTCCGGGCAACCGGCTCTTTTCCTCCCGGCCGTGGCGCAAACCACCTCACATCACATCCGAAGACCGCCTCTCGTTCTGGCGGAGTCCGGCAAGCTAACTAAGGGTGGCAGCCACTTTCGGTCGAGCTGGCGAGGTGAGGGGGAGGGGGTCTTGTCCGAAGGCCCAGCTGCGCAAAAAAATGGGGGAGGGACAACAGAAAAGCCATAGGCCTGGCTGGCTCGCTACCCCGTCCGGCCCCGCATACGAGTCCTAAGCGGTTCGGTCCGGGGAGGCTTGCGTGGAGCTCGGCCGTGAGCTTACATGTAGACTGAGACCGAGCATCCCCCTTTTTGTTTCTCTCTCATGCCTCCGCCTACCCCCCTTACCTTTTCCTTAAACCACCATCTCGCGGGAGAAAACGCCTCGCCTCGCCTCTCAACCGGCCATTACACGAGGACGTGCAGTGCCTCCTCGTTTCAGGAGGAAGTCCCCGAGATAATGGGAAATATCCCCCGCCCCCTCCCCCCCCGGGGGGGGACCTACGCGAGAGACGCAAGGCTTACAGCGGCGAATGGTAGATTGAGGGATGAGATGGTAGTAGATGATGATGGCCTGAAGCTGAAGCCACCGTGACGACGTTGCGGTATCCTGGAACTTGCCACTCGGTGCCGCAAAGAGCAAGCAAACTCGCCTCGTCCCCGTCCCTATCCATGCATGCATACATAACCAATTCCGTAGCCCAAACGTTCCGCCCTGGTTGGGCCCTGAGCCGCCTGTGCCTCGGATGGTTGGCCCCAGGCAGATAGCTCTGTGGGTGGTGGTTGAGGTTGGTATATGTGTGAATGCCTTGAAGGATGAGCCTAATCGTGCAACTATCTGTGTTTCATCCTATATTGGCAGTGGAGGTAGAGGTGAATGAGAGACAGGGGCTATTCTTTCTGCCTGGCCGGTACGTGCCGCCGCAGCGCAGCGCAGCACGAGTCGGCACCGGTGTTCCTTCACCTGGTGTAACATGGAGTTTTATACCGTCGTCCCAAAAGTACACGGCATACTATCCCTGCCTGGTAGACGGGGCCCTCGCTGAGAATCCTTCTACGTAGTTATCTAGCCGTCTCGGGCCTAATGGCCGCGGCCCCCAATGTCACATCCCATGCGGGGGGGTTCCATTTTTGCCCCGACGTGGAAAGCCTCCGTTCCCAGCCCCTACCACGTCTGCCTGAGGGAAAGGAAGGCGTACTTCGCATTCCTGGGATAAAGCGAGATAAGCTTCTCTTTGCTGAGAATCAGGCCTCACGTACTATAGCGGTTTATATCCCGGTCACACGAAGCATAATTTTATCAAAGGTAATGGGTAATTCCCATCCATATTATTCGCGATATCCGGTCTTCTCTGCAAGCACTGGGCAGAGGTACTACGTCCATGCCAAATTTCCACGGCTATCTCAATAGGTTGAAACCAAGTAATTTGTGCTTTGCCAGATACGTTTGTGGGTAGTATAGATGGGCTCAGGGGGTAATCTTTTTCCTCCCTATCCAGCTCCCAGTGGGTGTTAGGACTTGGCCCAGGAGTTTGCATGCATATCACGTGGCTAGTGGAGGACGAAAAAAGTGCCTTGCATGAGGTTCCAACGTCTCTGCATTTCGGATGGCCCTTACCGAAACCGTGGATGACAAATCGTGGCCCCCAACTACTTCTGCAGGTAACGCAGCTCTCTCGGACGGGAGAAGGAGTCGAGTTATTTCCCCCATACGGGGCCGAGCCTATTCGTCATGAGTCTATCTACCGAAGGGGTACGTGTCCTGGCCCTGCGGCTGCAATGAGTGATTAAGCCCGTCAGGCTGAACTAGGGTATGTTCCATCTAAACTAAATGCGATCTGCGTATATACTCGGACGCGAAATAGGGGATTTGCTGTCCTGTTGGGGTGCCCCGCACTCGGCGATCTGCCGCTGGGCCGTTAGTTCGAGGAAGCTCCTTGTATAATGTGGGCTAATGTGGGCTTTGGCTATCTCGAAATGAAGTCTGATAACAACGAATACGTTTGTTGCGAATAAAATCATCACTCAATGAAAGATGTAGCGGGCCGGAAGAAATGTATCCAGCATCATATGGCAACAATATGTCACTTAAGACCAGGTGGTCTTTTCAATCCACCGATGTAATCTTGCTTACTTCAAAAGTTGCAGTTCCGGGGTACCGCCGGTTCCTGTGTTACGCAGGACCTGAGACAGATGGAGTTGAGTCAAATAGCGAAAACCATTGGCTCTGCCAGGAACCGAACCTAACTCACATTTAGCTCCACCTGAAATGGCATAGTAACTTTCTGGACATAACAAGGCGCAGCGGGAGACTTCGGGCATCCCAATTCGGACAAAGCGAGTATACATGTCGCATATCCACTAGAGGGTCCCGAGGTCTCAGTCTTGAGGTAAAATTGGTAGTTCTGACACCTTGTGGCCACTGAGAAGATAGGTAGTGAGCTGCATGTCATATGTAGCACGAATAATGATTCACGCCGACGATATAACCCAGGGCGAATTGCGATCCCCGCTTCTGTCAGCCTTAGAGCTGGGATACAGTAAATGACTCGGAGCCGATGCGCAGCCTACGACGTAACACAAGCTCCTGTCGGATCTCGCCTTGGATTTCTCAGCTCCCGCCTTTCTGTAGAACTTGCATAGCCTCGGGGACTCTGGGCGCCAGAGCTAAGATGCTAGTGAACGCCGAACACACCAAATCCTCATACAAAAAATATGCTTGAAGTTTTACATCGCCGACGCAGGTTCCCAAGTACAGAACGAGCGATGAAATCGCGAGTCCCCGCGTACTTACATTGTGACAGGGTCGGACTATCCCGTTCGAGCACTCGGCTGGGGGCATCTCTGCGTATCTCGTACTGCCCTCCTGGGTAGAACGACCCAAAAAGACCAATATGCAAAACTCGCTTTCGAGTTATCCCGTTGGCTGAGCACCTAGGCAACTGCGCTGGGGGCTAATCGTTATCTGAAACCGTTGACCTGCGCAGTAATCTTGCCCAATTATAGCAGCCATCAATTCGGGGACGGGTGAGGTATTGATCTGCAAGGGTACGACAAGTGGTCCATATTTCTGGAGCTAAAATAATTCCTCGCGGGAACGGCATCCATCCCGCGCTGCTATGTAGTGGTAGTGCTATGGTTAGACAATTCTCAGGGTCTCGGCGGAGAGCTGGCTAACGTCGATAACAAAGACAGCGCAGTGTCAGTTTGGTTTATTATTAATGCGAACCGGCAATAAGCTTTGAAATCCGATATTGTAAAGGACACCTTCCCTCTGAAAACTCCCCCCCTCTCTCTATTACCAATCCGGTTTTGCCCTTGCGACAATGATAGTCAGAAGAATATGCTCTTGTTTGTGGTGACAAGCAACGGAGCGGCCGTCACACGTGCAGCAGTGCTCTTTTCTTAGCTAATGGTTATAGAAGAATAAAGTGGGGACGGTCACCGCCCCTGGGGATAACCGGCGCCCATAAATGTGACGTAGCTTTTTGAGAGCTCAAACAAACGGATGGGGTTTTAGCAATTCCCATATCATGGATTGGTGAGCGGGGATGAACGGGTAGCAAATCTACTACATGCAATTACACGCGCTGACGCTGGTTGATGCAAGTAACAGCCGGAGGCGGAGATGGAGAGAAAGGCTATAGGTAGGTTAAGATACGATATAGGACGATGCCACTAACTTAGAAGAGCGAAAGAGGAGGGGGAACATGATAGTAGAGCTGGTAGTTGGGGAGAGGCTGTGCTTGTGCGACGATGAGTAACAATGATTCAGAAAGCCCGCCAAAAATGTCGCTTGCGGGCCCTATTTTTAGCTGAACCAACCGAAGTGGTCCTAGAGCTATTGGAAGGGTCCTCCCGCATCCTTAGTGCGCTTATGTCATAAGCGCTAACGGCCCCCAAAAAAAGATCACGGACCAACTTATACGCTCGAGCCATGCCTACCTAGGTATCGCTCAAAGCCTAGTTTAGCGTAACGGTTCCGGCGTGTGTCGATTGGGTGTGAACCGTATCTAGCTTGGCACGCTCGTGGCAGCCCTGTCCGTTTCTGCATTGAACCTTTTAAAGGGGGGTATATACGGGGGTACAAGCAGGGATTCTTTCTTTGGCAGTATCCCAATCGTACCAATAGGCGTCCCGAGAACTGAATTTTCCTTTTTTATGACTCTTGGTTCCCACGGGTTTCGGATTTACAGACCCTGCTTTGGACCAGTACGGACTGAAATCTCACCCTCACCGATGCTGCTGCTGCGACTGCGACGCTGCCATGTGAGTTGGAAATGGCTGCCGCCTCCTCTCCCTGCTTTCGCTACCTAGATGGGATGAGGCGAAAAGCACCTAAGAGCTGAAATTGGATTTACCAAACGGTCAGAATGCACGGCGGGCCGTCGGAAAAAAAAGGGGGACTATTACATATTGGCAGTTCTTCGATTATATAGCGTACATAGCTCTAGAGCTATTCTCATATTAAGCTTCGTAGCTACATAATAGCACGGAGAATTTGGCTTCAACTGCATTGTTACTGGCGCTGACTCACAGCTCGCCAACCAAATGCTGTGACGTGCCAAGAAATTCATCATTTAATGGAAAGCAGTAATTTCGCGGAACGGTTAGGGGACATCCCGCACCTGGTAGGCAACGATAAGGATGAGAGATCACACGTTAATGTTAATTATCACAGCCTTTTTGCTAGACTATCTTGGTGTCCCAAGTGCTCGGCACCGGCCGAATTCATCATCGTATAATATTACCTACCCAGGAAGTCAAACGGGGGCGATGTACATGTTGCGCGTGTTGCATATGTAATATACATAGTTAGAAACTTCGAGATGCGCAGCACATGCATATGCCGGTATGGTTTGCATGCTATAATAATACTGGCAGACCGAATTTTCGGGTCCGTCTTGTGAGAGGCGTTTCACGATAAGGGCCGAAAAGCAGTAAGGCGCTGCAAAGGAAATGCTGGGTGCACAAATGCAACGGCGGACCAAAAACGTGGGCGTTTCTCCATGCGTCCAATAAGATAAATGTACGGTTTTGCGTGCGACCTTGTGCTGACCCTTCTGAACGGTAGGAGGGGCCCCAGTAAAAAAAAAAGTTAGTGTTTATCCCAGGGACCGCGCCTTTCGATGTAAGACTCGGCTCTAGGCGGTCTGACTCGCGCATGTGTACCTGCTTACCTACGGTGATCAGGGGCACTGCCCAAAAAATGGCCCGCCCATTGCTATGGTTACCTCCATGTAAGCATACGTTCGTCTCGCATCGTACCCAGGTAACTGATCGGCTGTCGGTCTCAGCCCTATAGCCTCCCCCCAATTTTAGTTTCGCTGGACCCCCAGGGGTTCTGTACATCCTTCCATGCATGCTTGACGAAAGGCGCACGAAATGGCTATGGTCTAGACATGGGCACCCCTGGCCGCTCCGCGTTGCCGGGATTCCAGCTATGTAGCCTCTCCCATTTTCGTCCCAACCGGAAACCGGACGATTTGCTGTTGGTACGATGCAGCGCAAGGGCTCTGTCAGTGGCGCCGCTCTCACACATACGTGCGCCCCCACCTCGACAGGGGTACAATATGGCCGTTTCTTTTTCGTTTTCCCTCCCCCACCATGTTCTCAGTCACCCCGTCGTCAATCACTCATACCCACCTCGTTAAACCCCCAAATGAGCTCATTCCATCCAGGGGCAGGGGGGGTTGCTTGACAGAGATCACTAAGATCCTACGAGACCGACCATTGAGGCTGAATGCCCAGGCACCACTTTGTCGGTTTGTATCGAAAATCTCACCAAGCCTTCCAGGTTGGGAAGCCTCGTCTGGGCGCAGGGGAGGGGCCTGCCTTTGCTACCCATGTCCTTGCTGCGGAAGGACGCCACGGGCTATATCGACGCCGGCAGAGCTGTATAGCTTGCGAGACTCTATATAAGTCTTGATGCCGCCTCGGTATTGAGGCTACTATCATCATCACCATCACCAACAACTTCACAACAATATATAATAGAGAAACTTGTACTATCATCTACGGCTTCAACCACAACAGCTCTACTTCCACCACAGTATCAACCATTTCCTACTCTCAAACTTCAGAGATAGTCTCTTGTCTCGTCACTATAACACCATTTCCCAACGTCTGTCGTCTTCTTTAGTTATACAATACCACCAACATCAACGCAATGGCCGCCTTCACATTCACTAGCTGCCCCGAGACCGTCTCCTTCGGTCGATCCGGCTACAACAAGGGCGGGGATAACGAGGACGACCGCCGCAACTTTGGCCGGTCTGGCTACAACAAGGACGGCGACAACGAGGACGACCGGATGCTCTTCGGACGCTCCGGCTATAACAAGGACGGGGACAACGACGATGACCGACGAAACTTCGGCCGGAGCGGCTACAACTAAGGAGCCGCGACGATGCCGGACCGGCCTCGAGGCGGTTCGGCCCACTTTCCGGGACGTTAATCTGTGGCAAACCACGCCATCGCCTCCCGTGGCCGATAACTCGCCGACCCCGCTGTATCAACAACTGTTTTCTGTTTTCCTATGTCTCTGCATAGCACTGGCGTTGAATCCTTTGGGGCACCCTTTCGGGGCCTGTAAAACCATTGTATCACCAACAACTTCTGTACCATCACCAAAACCAGACCACCGTTGATCGTTTCATCAAAGTCCCCTTTGTCTCTGCACTAAACGGAGCGTCGCAACATTCTTCTTTCGAGCATTTACGTCGGGCGGGCAACGGGATTTAGATATAGAACGAGGAAGACGGCAACGTCGAGGAACAAGCGCTTGTGTTATTACTAGAACAATTTTGCATCAGGAGGAGCAATCGGTCGCGCGAGCGAGAGGGCGAAGGGCGGTGTATCGATTAGGTGCTTGTCGGCATTTGCATATTAGGTGGCGTTTTGGGAAGGGGCATACACATCTGTCTCTGTTTATGTATAACTAGGTAACGCATTCACTTTCCGACACAGAATCTGGAAATTCATTGTTAGCAAATTCTGAACAGAGTGCAACGAGCGTGAGGGACTTACTTTTCAAATATGACGCCGAGAATCTCCTCCACGTCGCCTGCCTCCCCGCGCCCGGTGATACGACCGAGACAGTTCGCCGCGTATCGCAGGTGTTCGGCGGCCATGGTGATATCGGGCTCGGAGTCCACGAGTTCCCCCTCAAGATGCACATGGCCTTCAATATCGACACATCCAATCTTGTCGATATACTCTTCGAGCTGCTCACGGCATTGAGCAAGCAGCTGTCTCTGGCGCTCGGTGACGCCGTGCAAGTCCTGGAGAGCGACGGGGAGGGACGTCATGCTCGAAAACATAGAGACCAGGCGGTCAGCGATGGCACGTATCCCGCCGGGATCGCTTCCATCAGAAGCGCCGTTCTGTACTTCTTTGCAGGATGTCAGAACGGGCCACACCGTCTCGAGTCCTTCAATCTTTCTGAGCACGTTACTCTTGAACTCGTTGACCAGGGTATCGAGGTCGCAGCTCGACACCGCGTCTCTCTTATTAACCACGACGAGGCACTGCTGGCAGTTC
The DNA here is from genome assembly GCA_004155945.1 of Monosporascus sp. mg162. Lineage (NCBI taxonomy): Eukaryota > Fungi > Ascomycota > Sordariomycetes > Xylariales > Monosporascus > Monosporascus sp. mg162. The sequence continues at coordinate 102,898 of QJNY01000184.1, forward strand.
GCCGCGAGTTTCAGTGTCTCTAGATCGTAGCGGATCTCGTGACCGCCGGAACCGTTCGGCTCGATCGAGGCGAGCACCACGATGACGTCGGATTCCAGGGCTTTGGCCCTCGCCCGGCGGATGCCTTCCAGTTCGACGGCCCCGATCTCGGTATGCGAAGGAGAATCACGAGTATCACCCGCGCCCCCGGCATCACCCGCCGTGGTCCTGAAACCAGCCGTGTCGGCAAAGGTGCAGAGGTAGCCCCGGATGTCGAGGTCGGCCTCGACGACGTCGCGCGTGGTGCCGGACTCGCCGGAGACGATGGAGGCCTCGCGGCCGATGACGCGGTTCATGAGGGAGCTCTTGCCGGCGTTGGGTGGGCCCAGCAGCGCAATCCGGATGCCGCCGCGCAGCAGCTCGCCGCGGCGGCCGGCCTCCTCGTGCGCGGCGATCCGCCGCACGATCTCTCGCACCTGCGCCGTCACGCCGCGCGCGAGCTGCGCCGGCGACTCGTCGAAGTGCTGGTCCTCGGAGAAGTCGATGAGTGCCTCCATCTCGGCGCGCGTCGCGAGCAGTTGAGCCCGCCACTCCTCGTACGTGCGGCCCAGCAACCCCGAGCTCCCGCGCACGGCGGCCCGGCGCTGCTGCTCCGTCTCGGCCGACAGCGCCGCGCTAAGCGCCTCCACCTGCGCTAGATCCAGGCGGTCGTTAAGGAATGCCCGCCTCGTGAACTCCCCGGGCTCCGCGTAGCGGATTATCGCCCCCCCTGCTCCCTTGCCGCCGCTGCTGGTGTTGGTAACACAGCGGGGGATCGCCGAGAGCACGGCCTTCACGGTCGCGCTTCCGCCGTGGATGTGCAGCTCAAGGACGTCTTCACCCGTCACTGTCTTTGGTGCCGGGAAGTACAGTACCAGGGCTTCCGAGTCTAGGATCTCGGACCCGCCCGACTCTGGATGGTACAAGGTCCTCAGGCTGGCATAGCGAGGTTTTGGGAAGCTCTTGGCTGGACAAAGTCCATGGTAAATCTAATTAATGATAAGTAAAACTTGGTCCAAGCAGAAGAGGCCAACAGATCTTACGGATTTACATGAAGGGCCGGAAATGCGAATTACCGCAATACCCGCCTTACCCGCAGCGGTCGACAGTGCGTAGATGGTGTCATCTCTCTGATTGATTGGTACCGAACTATCTCGACTGACGTAACTGCGCCCGGGGAGCTTCTGTGGGATTGGTAATAGACGTGTCCTTAGCCGAGCATAGCTCTCTCCTGCCCCAGGCCAAAGCGAACAGATCTTCTGAGAACGAGACTGGTGGATGAACACGCGCCCTAAAAAGGCGCGATGCATGAGCTGGTTTGCTCGGATCAAAGACTGCCTGGAAAAATGCGTCAAACTGGCTCAAGTATCTCCTTTTCCAGGGTCTTAATTAACGAATAAAGCCAACTGACGCCGACTTTCGAAACAGATTTCAGGATCGGACTGAAGTATTCAAGACTTCCAGATGCAACTGCGTAGATCTGATAACTGATAAGATGAGGGGTCTGACGATGACTTATGCTGACTTCCGATGACTTATGCTGACTTCCGATTGGACTGATAACTCCGAATGCGGGGCGAGCTATTACAGCTTGTCGATATCGATAGTGTGACGATTGCAGGGATCTTTGGCGATAAGTCACTGGAAAGAAAAAGTTGTCCTGACCGCCTTGGCAGAACTGAGATCCCCCTTCACCTTTTATCGCCCCTCCAGCCCTGACTGCGCGATACAGCTGACAGCAGCGAAGAAGCTTTACATACTCAACCCGGCAACCTTCTTTCTGTAAAGTAGTACCCATCCCAGTACCGGAAAGATGGCGTCGGACGAGATTGTCTGGCAAATAATAAATCAGCAGTATGTGGCTCCTCTATAAGCAGTTGTCTAAACATGTTCAATTTCTCGAGCTTCTATCCCGGGGGATATGCCTATTCGTCTCTGCGCGCTCATATTAAAATACTTGCGAGAGTGGTCGCTAATGGTTATTGCTTCAGGTTCTGCTCGTTCAAACTAAAGACCACCAAGGACAGTAACTTCTGTAGAAATGAGCACAATGTAAGATATTGCGTTATCCAATCCCTCCAGCAGTTAGCTAACTAAGGTATAGGTCACCGGTCTCTGCAATAGGCAATCTTGCGTAAGATGAATTATCGCGGTTTCCAGTAGCGATAAGCTCGCTAACTTCCCATTTGTAGCCGCTTGCCAACTCAAGATATGCGACTGTCCGATCATCTGCAAAGGGGACGTTGTATCTCTACATGAAGACCATAGTTAGTTCATACGCACGTCTATTATTTATAGTATACACCCTTTGCTGACCTTTACAGGAACGAGCCCACATGCCGTCCAAGTTATGGGAGAAAATCAAGCTCTCACAGAACTACCAGACTGCCTTGAAGCAAATTGACGACCGCTTAATTTACTGGCCAAAGTTCCTCGTTCACAAATGCAAGCAGCGTCTCACAAGACTGACACAAGTGGCGATTCGGATGCGCAAGCTGGCTAAAGAAGACGTCCGGCTAGGAGAGAAGGTCGTACCCAAGCTGGCGCCCAAGATAAGACGGCGGGAGGAGACCCGCGAGCGCAAGGCCGAGGCCGCCGCAAAACTGGAGCGAACCATCGAGCGCGAGCTTATCCAACGGTTACGCGAAGGCGCCTACGGCGACCAGCCCCTCAACGTCAGCGAGTCCATATGGAGGAAGGTGCTCAACTCCCTCGAGCGCGAAGGAGAAGCGAAGCGCGACAAGGATATGGACAAGGGCATCGAGGAAGAGGAAGAAGAAGAGGAGGAATCGGAAGCTGAATACGAAAACGAGGAGGAGATCGAGGAGGGCGCCGTCGAGTACGTCAGCGACTTCGACGAGAGCGAGGACGACCTGGGCGACATCGAGGACTGGCTGGGAAGCGATGAATCCGCCGAGGAAGACGATGATGAGTCGGAAAGCGACCAGAGCGGAGACGACGCGGCGGCGAAGAAGAAGACGGCGGCGGGCGACAAGAGGAAGCGAGGACGCGTCGTCCGCATGAAACCCAAGAAGGCGGCTCGTCGCGGACGGGAGTTCGAAGAGGAACACGAGTTCGTTCCCCAGAGAGAGGAGCTGGCTTTCTAAAGGCGACGTATAATGTGGACATTAGTCGCTTTAATACCCCGTCATTATACAGCGACTTGCACCGTTGCAAGTGGCGCCACATAATTAGACATGTTGTCTCGAGGCTCGTCAGACTAGGAGTTTCGTCTTATGGAACAATTCGCTTTTCAGTGTGTGAAAGAAGCCCGTCTTGAGAGCATGTGAGCATAGAGCCAATATCTCTTTAGCGACTTACTGTCGAGGACGATCAGCATCACGATTTGTCCCTTCCCCCTTGCTACGTGGACGCTTTCAGGGCGGAGAGGGTACGGTTCTCTAGCAGGGGCCCTATTAATATAAGCGAATGCTCTACAAGAAGGCAAAAGTTACATATACTGATGGGGGAAGTCTGTCAAGTTCCTCCCCGGAGAGATAATCGGTCAGGCTCGATATTGATGCCGACCAAGTCAAGCGACGATGGGAGCTTCGGGGCCAACTAGGGGACCGGGATGTGCCTCCCGGACACGATGTATGCGTTATAACATGAGAATCACGCTGTATACATTGTGCGGTGCCCGAACGGTTACCTTCATCAATCACAATTCGATTCCCAGTCATGGCATAGATATACTAGGCAGATGCCATCGTTATAGAACAGATAAGGAACGATTGATCTTCAGGAGGCATCTAGTCATCCTCGTGCAGGCCAGCCGTTTAAGCACCCGAGGACATGCATCTTTATCTTACCATGGACCCTCGTTGTGCAGACCTCCGATTACTTGTCGCTTATGTCACGTAAATTGTAACCCGCCCCGTGTGACCCCAACCGCTCGCCAGATGCGTCAGTGTCTGTAACGTATCCCGGCCCGGATCTTCGACGGTATCCTCTGGCTTCCTACTATATCCGCTGTCGTGTTTTCTGTTCTCTAGTTAGGGGCGCTCGTTGGGACTAGAAGGCTCGCTTCGAAACTTAGCTAAGAATTCGAATCGGCTCTGGAACACCGCGCGCCGCGGGAGGACTGAGCACTACCGTAGGATGTTTGGTCCAAATACGCAAATACGTTCAATCTCTCTACTCGCATGCTGCCGGTATGATGTATCGGGTTTTCGCGTCTATTAACTAATTGCTCGAGAGTGCTTCTCATCCAGTTGCCGGTCTCTAGATGGCTAGGGGAAACAGAGGGGGTGCCTGGGATAGGACGGTTTGGACTGTTCGAAATAACGTGCCTTGATGCATGATGATAAGCAGCAGCGTAGGGGAAAAAATTTGATAGGCAATTTTTCACTTACGTCATCGTGACCCCTTATATAACGACGTGGGCTGAAAAGGCGTGGTTCTAGATCTCAGCCAGCATCAGCCTCAAACGATAGCCAGGTGGCGATTCCAAGAATGTAATCTTCGTGATTAGGCCCGTGTCCAAGGCCCACACGTTGCAACTGCATCTGTGATGGTCACAACAGGGAATCTCCTATTCCCGATAAAATGGTATCTGAGAACTGATCATCACATCACCAAAACCTTGCTGTCTGCTAGAAGATCCGTTCCGCCCCGTCGGGCTAACGATCTCCTACCCTCCCTATGCTAGGTCGCCGCCCCCCGGCCGAGTGGATAACTCGGGATATAAGACATTTTTTTAGCATCGCGACGCCACTCTTCTTGGAGCGGGCCAGTGCCATCCAAATGACTGCAATGGCATCGCCACCAATTCAGTCTGAGATGATTTGACCTGGCCCCTAAATTCGAAGATGTTCATTTCTCGACCAGTCTTCCAATCTGCATCGAGAACGAGTCTCGTCCGCACCTCAGATGACCAGATCTGATCACGCGGAACGCCGCGAGATAACGACGGACGAAGCCAGCAGCGTCAACATGCCCGATTCGCACTCTATTTCAGGAAGGCACAGCCTTCGCCGGCCTCAGGGAAGTAAACCTACTATCTATCAGCCCGATCGGGCATCTGTCAAAAGTGGGCAGGTGGGCCGCGGGATAGGCGTCGCTAATTAAGCGACGAATATGGGGAAGGACTGTACGGGGAGGCTATTCGCTAGATGTGTAGTCCAGTGAGGCGCCCTAGATTTCCAACAGCGAGACTTGCTGACTTTGTGGACTACTAAATGTTACCATCGAGGGCAGCTTTTAATGACTCCCCGTTCAGTGAGTTACCGCAGCCCCATGTACTTGGACAAGAGATATCTAGCTGGAATTAGCTTGCCTATTGCGCGCTTATCTTGGAGATCCCAAAGAGTTAGATAAGGGGGCGGCGTTAGTTAAATGAGGAAACGGCCTGGTGGCAGAAGGCGGAGACGAGTTGTCACGTCGAATGCTTCCGAACGAAGCGACAACTCGCTTTTTCATGATAAAAGGTGTTCCTTGTTCAGCTGACTCTGGACCGATCGACACGTGGTGTTTGGCGTAGATCGGAATTGTCTGAGACATGCATATGTCATCTACCGAACTTTTTGACGGCAATGACAGGCCAACAAGCAAAGCCCAAGCATGCACGTCTCCAGTAGAGAATTTGACAGGTCCTCTACGGGAGGGGCATTTGCTGGAGTCCTTCAACTAGGTAGCCAGTGGAAGAGCAGCGTATGCATCAAGGAAACCCAACAGGCTGGTTCGCGTTGATGCTGGTAAATCCAGAGACCAACCAGTAAGTGGCTGCATACAATGGCGTTGGAGAGCCTAAGGGCGGATCCTTCTTTGGCTGTGGGAACACGGGTGAGTAGCTGACGAGATGCAAGACCGTTGGTTGTTGTTAAAAGTATGCATTGCATGGAGGTCGTTCTTGGAAGAAAAGAGGCTGCCTTCACACCATCTTCTGGTCACGTTATTTCTTGACTCCGGAAGACAAGCCCTGGTTGTCTCACTTGACAATCACGGCGATATCCAATTAAGGTGCAAAACACCCCTGTCCACCTGAATGGGGGGCAGCGATTGGCGATAGACCCTTGCTAGCTGCGAAAGATCGTTGGAGGGTCAAAAGCCGCATTAGCATCTTTTCCTTCTTCGTAGGACAACCTCAACATCATGTAATCGGTCCAGGGAAAGAAAATGCTCCAGATATGGACATTTTGCCTTGACTATCGGCTTTGCTCGACGATGGCAGGGAGGCTTTGCAAAAAGGATTGGAAGTGAAGTCGGCCACGTTGCGCGGCCGCCTGACAGAATAGCGGGACTCGCTCTCTCCGGCCTCTCACCCTAAGGGAGAGTCGCCTGGTATACGACTGTGGCGGAGTGCATATTCGCAGGCAGCCTTCAAGGTCTGGCACTCGCCACAGATGCGGGCGACGTCTTAACGTACAGTGGCCAATACTAGCCACGTCAGCGCTTCTTTGTATGGCACAAGCACAAATATCGTACAGTGTTTATCCTAGCATCAACTGTGAATCCCAGCTTTTGGGTCCTGCTGCAGGCCTTGCTGGCCGAATCTGAGACCCTGCGAACGGGCGATTAGCGCGTTGAGATCTCCACAAGCCATGCAGTTTTCAGCTTGCGTTGTCTGCGTTAGCACGCACGTCCTGTGCAAGTTGGCAATTGGGGATGACACTTGCTGCTAGGTATTTCCATTTTCCCATGAAGCGCACATCGAGGGATACCTCAATGTCTTGTATCGCGGCGAATGGATCGTCAAGTTTGCAGGCTTAGTAGCTTTACTATGTATGTCTAACCACGCTACCAATGAGCCGGATAAAAGAAGCCTTGATAGCTTACTTACTAGGCGCATGCAGGCATAGTGTCTAGTCCAATGTGCTATTCATAGAATTTGGATCTCTGTCGTGGGGGCGCCCAAGAAGGATCGTGACGGAAGCCCAAGGCTGCGGATAAAGAGGCAAGAGGAGATATCGGCAATGACGACACAGAGGATGCAATTGAGGATCGGGATAGGGGTAAGATTCTCGGATACTGACCTGCGTCCCTGACCTGTTTCTCGAGGCTAGTTCAACTTTGCTAGATATGCCAACTATTGTACGAGTTGTTCCCCTCTTGATAGTGGACGTCTTCTAAGCCCAGGCGAAGGCTGACAATGGGGAATATAACACTTCGGTGGTGACAAACTCTTTTGTAACCTCAGAAGTTTTGTCAGTCCCTCCTGGACAGTATTTCAGCGGTAAATACTTTCTTCAATCCTTGTGACAAATGAAGACATTCGGGGCATTAGCCGAGCCTCAAAGCCTTTTCTTCGACGACAGGTAGAATTTTGTGATACAGTAGCTCCACGCCAAGGACGATCTCACGGGAGAGGTGAGACATACAGACTCGCCAACTCTTCTCCCCCAAACCCTGACAAGCATCCAACGGCTCAAGGTGCATCGGTCAGAATTCTCATTGGCCGAAAATGATCGAAAGAGCACCAATCAAATTCGACTCCGGGTTCCCGTTTTTCTCTTCCTCCAACATAAGATAGTGTGAATTAAGACATTACGGAGGACTGACTAACCGCGTGAGAAACATATCTACACCTGCATTGACAATTACGATTATACGAGTAGCACGTGGATGTAGAACGACCTTATCAAGTTCGTGTTTATGTGGGACTACTGAGCTCGGCCCATCACGATGCCTGATGAGGAGTTACGAAAGCAGCGCAATCTTGGTCACAGGTCGGTAGACGGGAACTGGCCTAGTAATTCTTACTCGCAACTTACGCGCCCGGTTGAGTCACGTGCTCTTAAACTTCTCTAGCAGAGCGGTTACCTATCTTGCATACAGTATTTAGTTCTCCAACTCTAATAATAATAATAATAATTGTGGTTGCCGTGACTGGTGAGGCGAAAGTACCGGGCTTGAAGTTGCAAGCGCCCGCCTAACAGATCAACAGGGATGCCGGGGTTAGACAACCCCGGCTAGCAAGAGCAACGAGGCAAAAAGCCTCTTCATGGTTGGAGAGGATATACGATGCAGAGATGCGACTACAGCCTCCATTATTACTCAAACCTCACGATGGAATTAGTAGGTGATAGTTTAACCTAATAGAGCGCAACGGAGATGGGTTTTTAGGATGAAGAAAGTATCAAAACTTTTGCCCTTCGAAAAACCTCTATGATGTATGTGGCCCATTCAGTATGCCATGCTGCCGACCGTACGCGGGGCCCGGGAATAGGTGCCTTGGAGACTCCGCCACGCCAGGCGTCCTCAACTCCGCGGGTACCCGAATTCAAGGCCACCAGCCACATGAGACCTTGGACCGTTTCTCGCTACACTCGGCCTCACTCACTCTTGCGTTTTCCCGAAACGTCGGCGTCAAATGCAGCTTGCTTAACATATGCCCACGCTTATACTACGTGACTATGCGATGCTTGCTTGCTTCATCTCGTACCACGATTCGGCAGGCGGGGGACCTTCAATGGCCTATATCCGCTGTGAAAAGCCTCGATCCTACTGCTCGACCAAACCAGGAAAAGGTCCGTCCTGGTCGCGGGCGGTTTCCGACGAATAACGTCGTCGAGCACCCCTGACTGCTCTCTCATAGGACATCAGAATATGCACAATCTAAGACCCTTTCGCGCGCATAGCGGTACTGTCCCTTTGTGGCTCACTGTGTCGCGCATATCACCAAAAACGTTTGATGATTGGCAATCCCTCTGTTGCGCACGCAAATGGCTATCAAAACCAGTCGCTTTGCAGGTCATCTTACGCGTTTCTGCTACTCGCAGACTTGACTACCTGTTCGGCCCAGAGATTCGATGGTTATTCATTAACCGACGGCCACGGGGACCCAACCTAGGTATTATCTCGCTTACTGCCCATAGCGGCTTTATTACCTGTCTGCTCTCGTGACTCAACTTTTCTTGTTTTTGTAGGGGCCTCTTTTTTTACTGATCTGCTTTGCTTTAATCGGCCCCACAGAGCCCACGACGGCCGCTGCCAACCAGACCGTATCTTCGGCGAGTCCAGACAAGATCTGAATCCCCACTCCTTGGCTGGCGACAGGGGTGCAGCGCCACACTTCTCTCCATGGTACAATGGCTCTACGTACTCTGTCCTAGCACCTCGCTGTATACTATCCTCGTTGCGTTGCAGACAGGTATACAAGGTAGAAGGACCACGAGGCGAAATCCAGGTAGCTTATTTCTTGTGTAGACTGATATTTCCGTCTATTCACTCCTTTGGTACCTCTCATGGTAATGCTTCTTCACATTTGCTGCTACTCAGTCTTTAACTCCAGCTCCCTCAGTTGATATCCTTCACTTCCCTATCTCTATATTATCTCGGTTATTCCAATCCATATCCCGTGTACGAGCGGTTGCCTGATTATCTAAAGTCTTAGAAAATATAAATTTTATGACGGAGAGGATAATGTTCAGCGTATCCCTCACTGAAACAGGGCCGTTCGCTTATTAAACGCGAGTGACTCCCCACCATTACAGCGTTCCACCACCACACCCTCTCGCATAGCTAAGCGGTTTTATTCTTCACCATCCTCGTGGAGAAGCTACCCCCACCCATCCATCCTCCCACCAAGAGGTTTGACTAGCTTTGTCGGTACTTAATTCCCAGACCGTCTTCCAACGTTCTTCCCTGTGGACATTTTCCTCTCTAGGAGGCTCAAATCTCTATTCTCAAAGCTTCGATCTATCCAACATACCCTCGCTTGTATTCCGAGATCGTTTGTTGAGTTAGAATTCTTTCTTCTTCTGGCTTCACCCACGTCTAAAGTCATTCTCGGACCACGAGGCCTATTCATAAGCTTAGCCGGGCGCCGGGTTCACTGTGCTCATTGCTTGGCTGTGCTCCCTGTCCGGGTTTAGCCAACCGGCACCGAGTGCGAAATTGCAACGTTGTAGTCTCGAAAGGAGGGTCTAGAATTACACTGCGAGGTGGTTACCACACCCAAGCTAAATGCATGAGCTTCGCGACTGACAATTCGTTCAGGCTTATTGGAGGTTGTGATGACTACGATGGACTGCTAATCAGCTGGTAACATGGTTGGAAACCCTTCTTTTCTCCTGACATAAAGTGACGGGAGAAATGGCATCCGTAAGGCAACGCTTTGAGTCTCGGAACAAGTTGAATGATGTCTCCGAACCGAAGAGCTTAAGGGGCCTGGCGGAGCCGTTGATGGAAAATCTTAAGCCGGGCCAAGTCCGAGACGCCCGCAGGGGAGTAAGTAACGCCCAGTTGATGGCAGCGTCGAGCTCGCAATCCAGAGCACAACATAGCCGAATACCGCAAACTTCTTCTATGCGGAAGCTACCCACACCAAGTACTTCCCAACGACCCCCTCTCACACACGAGACAAGGTCATGGAGTGCAACAGGTTCCGGTCATGGTCCGTCTAGCCCGAATACACTCAATCCATCCCCTGAGCGGGAACGGGAGGTTGCCCCTAAGCAACCCCGAGCTCCGCTGCGTCGAAAAAAGACTAGCATATCGCTCGAGACCGCTAAGATGCGTAACAACTCGCAGTCGGAATCAACGAGGACAACCTCCTCATCCTCGATACCGAGATTCCAAATTGCGCCGGATGCTGGCTCCCCTCATCTGGATCGAGGTATGACGGCTAGCCCGGTGGAGCTTCAATCACCGCAGAATATCGAGACGTCACACGCCACCACACAGCCCACCAAGATCTACCCCGAACTGGATCGGTATCGAGATATTCAACACATGCCGGCTTCCAGAGCCGGTCATAGTATAGATGTCCCATTCAGACTTGCAACACACGATCTGCCGCCGCCAACGCCTCTATTCTCGGGTAATAGTAGCCACAGCCAGCTGAGCATGTTCAGTGCGAGTCCGTCTACTAAGTACTCGGAATCTCCTGGCCCGGGCCCTTACAGCCGAGACACCACACCCACGTCGATGTCTTCTCAATCCCCAGGTCTTGTTGCGCCGATGCGCTTTCCTGTTCCTAGAGTAAAACAAGCAAGTCCAGCCGAGACGAGGCCACCGGTGACACGGAGGAGAACTGGCAGCGTATCGAATGAGGCAGACGCTTACAGCGCCGACCCCCATGGTCTTGCAGCAGTCAGTGAGGCGCTGACGTCGTCATCGTCGAGTTCGACGGTGCGAATCGAAGAGAAAAAGGGGAAGGAGAAGCGCCGGGGGCTGTTAGGAGCACCACCAAACCCACCAACAAGGAAATCGTCGCAAAAGTTGAGAAAAGGCCTAATTACCAAAGCGTCGCCTTCAAAGATTCTCCAAAAGCCCGCTCAGCCGCTGAGGAGGTCTCCCTCTCCTACTAAGTTAATGCAGTCTTCCCGTAGCAAGTCCGAAGGACTTGTTGCGCCACCTCAGTCCCGGCTATCCCCTCCATCTCGGCCCAGTCGGGATGGGATGCCAGACCTCTACTCGCAGTTCGGCGGTCCGATGCCCATTATCCACAGCAATTTGTCATCTTCGAGCCTAACTGATAGGCGACTGAGCAGCCACTTATCACCTAGCTCGTTCCCGCGAGCAGCAACGCCAGCCTCGTCTCAGGACCGTTCGATTATTCCGAGTTCATCTCCGGCTTCTAGACCTGGTGCGTTACAGAGTGCAGAGCCGGGCAGACAGGAGCCTGCCCGCGTGGCTAGAACACCCAGTCCGAACGTATCTACCCTCAGGTCGCGTTTTCCTATCTTCGGCCGGCGAACAAAGACGGCTTCAGAAGGAACTGAAGGGGACAAGAAGCAAAAACCAACTCGAAAAGGTCCTGCGGCCGGTACTGGCCACGAGGGTTATGGGAGAATCGGAGCAGTTAAGAGGCGAAGTAGCAATACGGCAATTCTCGGGCGTGGCCCGTCGAGGCCCCTTTCCTCATCTGATAGTTTGGCGAGCATAGGGTCTATGGACCCTTTCCTTCTGGAACGGATGAATCCAGTTATAATCGCGGGTGGTGAGGTCGTTGAGAATCGGAATACTAGCTCCGAGCTGCTTCGGACGGAGAGCAACCAGAGCATACCTTTGGCCGGATCAAGTATGGTGTCGCAAAACAATTCATCGATTTCTTTACCGCCGAGAGACGAAGCCCGACAGACCCTCTGGCCCTCGGCTCTCCCTCGTACTCGTCGCCCTTCCGATAGTAGCGATTCAGAAGCCGTCACGATGAAGCCTACCATTGCGTTCCGCAGATCGACGCAGGGTGGTCGCCCACCAGACAAACCGCTAAAAATTCCAAAGCCAATCATGACGCGGACGATCCGACCTCCATCCATTGGTAGTGTGGCGACTATAATCTTAACTGACGGTTCTCTACTGGATCCTCGTCCCGCAGTTGCCCACAAGAAGGAAGAGCCAAGTACCGGACCCAAGAAGCTCACAAAGCTTACGAAGTCTCCTCGAAAGTGGAATCTCTTTGGCAGATCGCATGTCCAACCTTCAACAAGCATGAAGGAGAAGGTTGGAGCGGATGTATCCCAAGCAGTCAAACCGGAACAGGGCAAAACGGTTGCGTACTATACTCTGATGGATTCATCTGAGCAGGAAGACACTGAACAAGATGTGGGTGCGATCCTGAGAGAGGCAGGAGCCTTGAAGGTGGCACAACCCGAAAGCGGAACAAGGGAGCGAAGCGCGCCCTTGGATAGTAAATCCCAGGGCGTAGCACCTCCTCACCCTCAGTCGGCCCGTGATGTCTCGCCAGTCCGTCCTGGACGCTCCCCAGTTCGCGAACAAGTAGTCCCTCAACCAGGACAACTCAAACCGACAATCAGGCATACTCCTTCAAATTCCGTTCCAGAGCGCCCAAGCAGACTCCCCCACGTCGGCAGGATACCCAAGGTCGTTACCACTCGCCCTAATCAATCGTCTCCAAAGAGCTTCTCGCGACCCTTCCACAGACTAAGCCTTCAGCGCCCTCGTACTCGCCCGGTCACAGTCGATGACGACTCGGTTGCTAAGGGACCTAGTCCGCCACAGCCTTTGAGCCCAGATTCCGCCTATGGAGAATCATCCGCGGTAGCTGGCGCCACTAAGATAAATATCGAAGACCAAGGTCCTCCTGGAGAACCGTCCGCCGGGTTCTGCCAACCCGAAAAAGAGTTCTTGTCCTTCTCTCCTCGCCATGGTTCAGAGTACACAACAAGTAGTACTTCAGGGAATTCTGGGATGATTGGCCATGCCAATCATGTAGCGGTACTCCCGGGACCAAGCGCACCGCCTGGGGAGGACGAGATCTGGGATGAATATAACGATTTGCTAGGTGATGTCCCGCCGTCCGCAACTTCTTCGCACGGTTTCCCTTTTCACCTGGAGACGTACGAGACGAAATTAGCCAAGATGTCGAGCAAGCCTTTAGAGTCGCCAACCATCAGAAACCAGCGCTCTAAAGACGTTCGCGGCTCCACGGAAACAGGGAAGACAGCTAGATCATCCAGTCATTACAGTGCCGAAATGACTGCAAGAATCAATGCCGCATTTAGATTTGGTTCTGACCAGCCGAACACTCCCTTCTCATTATCGGAATTCGTTTCTGGCTATGGCGACCGCAACAATGACAAGAGTGGAGACCAGGAGGGTAGCGCTCCGATGGCTTCGAAGCGGAGTAGTTCATGTTCCAATCGAAGCAGAAGAACGAAGGCGAACTCCTGCAGCAGCCGAAGCAGTGAAGAGACCCCTCTTTCGCAGGTTAATCTTCGCGTGGGTTCAATGACAGTCAGCAAATGGCTTACATTCGGCCACGTCCTGTTCAGCCCTACTCGGGATGACCTCATCAATGCTGTCGGGTCGCTCAAGCGTCATTCTATACTTGTCATTGATGGACTGGGAAACGACGACTGGTCCTTCTACGCGGCTGAGACATACCCGGCAGCCACTTTTTTCAACCTGTCTCCTCGGGCACCTATCCCACAGGACCAAAAGTCATCATCCTCGTTCCCCGTCTCGCCACCGAACCATCACCAGATCCAATACACGTCCCACAAGGACAAGTTTCCTTTCGGCCCGGATAGCTTCACGTCTGTCGTGTTCAGATTTCCCACGGCGGCTCCGGAAGCGTACTACCGCAACATCATCGCGGAGGCATGGCGAGTGCTCAAGCCTGGAGGCTACATTGAGCTTTCAATTCTCGACGTGGACCTCAACAATATGGGCAACCGGACAAGGCGAGCTGTCCGCCGCCTCAAGGAGCGAGTTGCCGCGCAGAACCCAGACTTCAATCTAAGCAGCACAGCAGACCTCATTCTCCGGCTGTTAGGCAAGAGGGGCTTCACGGACGTCAAGACATGCCGCGTGGGTGTGCCGGTGGCAAGTCCGATCACCAAGTCCAGCGGCAAGGAAGGCAGCAAGAAAGACGAACGTAGCCTGGCCGAGATCATGAACGACGAGACCGAGGCGGGCGACGAGAACATCGGGAAGATGGTCGCCAAGGTCGGGCGCTGGTGGTACAACCGGTGTTACGAGGTCCCGACCGGCGTGAACCGCAGCATCTGGAACGATCATGCCTTGTTAGCCGAGTGTGAGGAATGGGGCACCAGCTTGAAGCTCATGGTCTGCCACGCAAGGATACCGGAATACAGGGGCCGCGTCGCAAGCATCTGATTGCAACCGACTTTCCACGACGGCCGCCCTGACGCGCGTGATACACTCGACATACACTATTTTCAGCAAGACGGCGGGCCCACTCGACACTACTATACTCTGGACATCCTATTATGATATCCTATGACTTTTAATATTGTTCCTTTCAACAGGTTATTCCCTGCAGTGTAATTATACCGCATCTTTGTCCGGATCTACAGATGTGATTCGGATTCTCCATCATCGTCATCGTCAGTACGGCATCATCGGAAGGCATAGCATAAAGGCAAAAGCCAAGATCCCAAAGAGGGCGCGAGCCCATTGTGCGAATAGCAAAAACCGTACATTCATCATAAGAGACAGACTGGATACCAAAGCGACATCAGTGTCAACCCCCCCTTTTTCAGTCCCGGCATTTCGGTACAGCAATACGGTTTCCGGCTATTGATTGTTATCTGTGGCCCTTGGCTGGGTCCAACGGAGCTTGCTACGTTTCATCCCCGGTATATATACCTGGCCCCTACCAATATCTTTCGCTTTCCGGGTTCTATGAGCTCGGGTATTTCACAATTACTGGTCGTTGCCGCGGGCCGGGCCTCCACGAGGACTCTTGCCTTCTGCTACTTCGCCGCCGCGACGCTCAGGCACGCGGGAGCGGGGTCGTTGGACTTCGGCATGGGAGAGGGAGGCTCGTCTGGATTTGTTTAATGGTTGGATGATGCGCGGCAATGGCTGGCTATTGCACTCACTCCTGCTTATCATCGAATCACCTAAGAGATCTTCACCCCTGCTATTCGCTTCTTATCTTAATACGCAAACAACGCGATTGAAGCTCTGGGAGCGGAAAAGTTTTTTGTTTTATCTCGAACCCCTGGTTGGGACATTTTGGGTGTTTTTGGGTTTTTTTTTTTTTCAACTCATGACGATCAACGGAACGGGCATCTCGTTTCGCACGAAGATACGACTTTTGACTTAATCGATTTCTTAACGACCATGAAGGCGGAATGGAAGACAGAGAGGACGAGAACGAGACTTAGGAAGAGGCGGGGCAGTAGCAGAGGAGGAGAAGTCATGAATCGTTTGGATGCCTACCTGAGTTGGCACGACATGGCACGGCATAGCAGCGAAGCGAGCAAGAAAGGATGATTGTTAGCGCGTCGGAAGTCTAGAGATACCCCCCCAACCAGTCGGTTTTATTTTCCGCCACTTACGTAGAAACGTGGATGGAATGGAAATTTATGTCCAAAAGCATCTCGCACTACTTGACCTGACTGACCGTGATGATGCCATCTGGGTGACCACGAAACTTTTGGAACTTTGTGCTGAAATCTGGGTTGGCTTATTTGTTTCTGCAACACCTCGGTGATGCCTCTTCATCGGCAACCGATGTCGAAGTGACGTTGGCTTGTGTCGCTCGCTGCTGTTTCGAACTAACAACCGCATCCTATGCTTCAGCTCGAGCGCCAAGCACAGGGGGCCGCACTTCTCTAGTATACCTAGCACACTCGCCGTCTCCGTAAAGGATACGTCTGCCAGTGGACTATGCGCATTGCGAACTATAAGCCGTAGCGCCGTCTGGCCGGGACTTATATAGAGAGCGGGACGAGCCTGTCGGTGCGGTCAAATGCGCTCTAGGCTTATGTACTAGTCACTGTCCGTCCAGGGGTCCTTGGTACTGTATTGTCAAGCGCTGCTCGATTTTACCGAAACGGCCCGCTGCAGCCACGAACATCCAATCTAGTCTTCGTTCATACCGCAACATGGGTCGACATAAATCTAGTTACGCATGATTCTCTCGTCTATATACATCATTAAGCGCTATCTATTCGTGCGCATGCGCGCGGCAGAGGGAGGTCCGCAATTAAGATCTCCTCCTGAACAGGATCTCGGCGTCCGGGCTCGGGCTCTTCGTCATCATGAACATGGCGGGCGCGGGGCGGCCCTCACCCTCGCGCAGCCGCACGTCGTAATGCAGCACGAGGTACGCCAGGATCAGCTTGGTCTCGGCGGCCGCGAAGAAGCGGCCGGGGCATGCGTGCCTGCCGAGCCCAAAGTTCATGTTGGCGTCGCCGATGCTCGTGAACTGCCACCGGTTTCCCACGCTTGCGTTTGTGTTTGCGCTCTTAACCTCTCCTCCATTCGCGCTATTCTGCTGTTGCTGTTGCCACTGCTGCTGCTGTTGTAGCTTCCAGAACCTCAAGCCGTCGAATGTCTCCGCGCCCGGGTAGAACCGGTCGTCGCGGGAGACGCCGGCGAGGGGTGCCAGCAGGCTCGTCCCCGCCGGCAGGTGCGTGCCGTCCGAGAGGTCGATGGGCTTCATCACCTTGCGGAGGAAGGACGTCACGTTGCCGTGCAGGCGCTGCGACTCCCTCATGAAGCTGTCCATCTTTTTCAGCCTCGCCAGGCTATCCTCCCCGTGCCAGCCGTCGCCGCCGCCGCCGCTGCCCTCCAGCACTTCGGCTGCCTCCTGTCGTAGGATGTCCTGCATGTCCTGGTGCGTCGCCAGATCGTAGACGCAGTCCGTCACCAGGTTGCTCGTCGTGTGTATCGACGCCGCGGCCAAGATTAGCTGCAGGTGGGCTTGGAGACCGAAGCTCCTCTTCTGCTCCTCAGGCAACGCGTCCAGGAGCCACTGGATGAAATCGTCGGGCTTCTCGTATCCCGGCATCTCCGAGTCGCGCAGCCGCTCTTCGATGATAGGGGTGAGCCTGGCCTGCGCCTTTGCCACCATTCGAGGTATCGCGTAAAAGTCAGGGATGAAGTACTGGGCGACTGGCCGCATCCACTTGGGGAAAAACTGCAGTTTTATGGCGGCGATAAAGACCGTCGTGGCGTAGTTGACACTAGTATCCATCCATTCTTCGTTGCGACTGAGTGCCGACCCGGCGAATGAACATCCGCTCAGCCGCGCGACCGCTCTGACCAGGAAAGGTTGGGCCTTGAAGGGTGTCCATTCTAGATGTTTTTTAGTAAGAAATCGCTTATACAGGTCCGTGGACTATCTACCATCACACTCGGGGAACTCTTGGGCGGCAATGAATTCAAGCTCTTGCTTGAGCTTCGGCGTTAATCGTGAGAGTCGTTGGGAGAGGTTGGTCCTCAGTAGCCTCGACAGAGTCTCGTTATGAGCACCTGCTGAGAAATGGGTGTATTGGCTCAGCAAAGCCTGCGAATAGAGTCAGCACACCGTCGGCAACATATTATTGATCTGAGACGCACCTCGTTAACTGCTTCGTGGGCACTCAATGTCTCCTCCGGCAAGCCCTTGAGCTCGGCTATTAATTTGACGGGAATCATGATTCTAGGGCCTTCTGTGGCCTCTATTTGGTAGACGTTGTCCCTAAACTAGTGCGGTTTTAGCATTCGTAGCGACGGTGGACGGGGATTCAGGAGTAATATCCACCTTTGTGTAGCTATCCCGAATTAACGCATCGGCTTCAAACATCCATCTCCTCCTGGGCGCTTTATAGAGAGGTGCGGACACTCGACGCCCTTTACTCGATTGGAATAGCCAGGCGCATAATAATATCGAGCCAATTACGATATAGAAGCTGAACTGATCGAGAGCAAAGCGTTGTAGTGGCAACACATCCATCGTCGAGCTAAGGTCAATAGGCAGCTGCTGACTCCCAGGCATAGAAGACATCGTGAAGGAACGTGGAAGGAGCCGCAGATGTAATGACGAGGAAGAAAGTTGGGCAGCCGGGGGAATAAGAGACGGGAATGTGGTACTCAAGTCGTCCACGGCACACATCCTTGTAGGTTTTTTTGTTATAGAACTTCTGCAAGTTTGAATACAGGTAGCTAGAACACAGTGTCGCTTAGCGCTACTTATAGGTACGGGAGGACGACCCGACAATAGTAGAGAGGTCTGACGCAGTATAAGCGAACAGTACCCGCTATTAACTCATCGAAGCTGCCGTTTGAGTGGCTAAAGTTTCTGCTGTTGATTATAAAGTATTAAAAGAGGATTGCAACGGAATAACACTCAATACCGTTTGGTGTAAGTGATCGATCGGGGTCAAGGCCGAAGATATATTAAAGTGGATATGCCGAACAGCTCCGCTCCGGCAACGACTGTTCCCGATTCTGGGATACCCAATGAAGACAAAGATATGGTTAACCACAGCTATACTAATGCAAAAGAAGCAGGCTAGGGACGCAAGGTGAGAATATATAGGCGATAACTAGGAGCTCGGTGCATGGTTGTATACAATTTATTAGTTGGCTGCTGGGATTGAACGACCCGGGGGTTATAGAATCGGCCAGCGGCGCCACAGAATAGAAACTGACTGAATGCGGGCCGCGATTGCTGCGAAACCTCCATTTCGGCGCGTAACGTATCATTATCCGGGGGTCAGGTTTCGAACATTATGACTCCTATCCATTGATCACGGACAAGATCTGCTTGTTAGCCCTGGAGCGGTTGTTTTCGAGTCCTGACGATTCACGGGGACTCTGAAACATAACGGGCCAGGGACACAGGGACCCAGGGACACTGGGAAGGGATCGGGAGCCTCGTCTCCGACCCTTGAGCGAGTCTAGCCTGCGGCACACAAGCGGTCCGCGAATGGGGACGCTTCTCTGAACGTCAGAATGGATCTTCTTCTGTCTTTTCCTTCTTAGGCCCAGCAGCGAAGGATTGCATCCAAAGAATTTCTGTAGTGTGGTGAGAGAACTTTGTATTTTGGCAGGGAACTTTTGATCATGGAGAAGTGGTTGTGGCGGTCTAGCATATCCGAAACCCGCGTATTCGGAGATTACTGATAGGTACCAGAGGTAGCCGATAAGGGCGGATAACGCAATATTTCGCCCTGCGATTCTATTCTTAAAATGAAGTGGAATAACCACACATCGACGTCTAACATTTGCAAGACTGTAACTACTTTGGTTTTGTAGTTGCTAGAAGTTGGAGCTACCTTTGGTGAGAACGCAAAGTGTTCCAGAAGGTTTCAGCTCCGGGGTCTCGTTGGCACATTCTCCACCTAATTCTGGAACCGGACTGCCTTATCTCACGCCTCGGAGTTTAAAGGCCATCGCTTGCACGTTTCATATGATGAATCTTGTTATTGTGTTTCGGTAATAACGGCAAGATTGTCAGTGAATTGGTTATGGAATAGTATTGCAGTATATATTGTTGAATGGATAATCTCCACTTGACACGGTAGAGATGAGACGGTCAGGGGTTGAAGTCTCAGAGCAGCTGAAGGCAAGTTCAACCACGAAAGAGCAGGGTTTCAAAGCTTCTTTTCAGCTATCCTATCCGAAACTATTCACACACCACGTTTCTTGTACGTCGATTCAAACCCTGGGCTAATTCCGGGATGCCGCGCTTGCCTTGATCGACGTCTTTCCATCGTCTAAAGATCGGGATGCACCCCTAGGTTTCATTCACGAGTCGGTTCGACCTGAGCCGTGGTAAATGTGAGATCAGGCTTAGTCCTTGATAAATGAGACCACATGGAGCACCTGAAAACGCATCTAAATTCGACAGGATTATAGAGATCCCCGAAACCAACGACGCGCTCAACGTTCAAAAAGTGAAGAAAACTGAGAACACCAGGCAAGACAACCAGCCTAGGCCCCATCCACGTTATCCCTTTCCTGCTGCCCCAACGCCGCGAACATCTCCAACGCCGCAGCGTTCTGCGCCGCGACGTCGAACTCGTTCGTGAACGCGGCCCAGCGGTCGAAGAACGCCCGCAGGCGTGGCGGGTCCTCATGCATGCCGTCTTCGGCGTAGGCGTAGACGCGGCCGAAGGTGCGTGCGATGTCGACGACGGCCTGGCTGCGTGGGCGCCGCACGGCGTCGAAGGCGCGCAGCGCGCGCACGATCCCCTGACCTGGCTCCTCGACGCTGCCGAATAGGGCGTTGAGTACCGCCGCGTCCTCAAGCGCCTGTGCCGCCCCGTTGCCCGCGAACGGCAGCGCCGCGTGCGCCGCGTCGCCGAACATCGCCACGTGGCCCCGCGCGTAGAAGGGCGCGTGGTCGTGGTCCGCCGCCGCCCAGGATGAGCGGGCCGTGTCGCCCCGCGCCACGAGGCGCACGATCTGCTGCGCGTCCGCGCTATAGTCGACATAGAGGTCGGGGTCCAGCGGAGGAGGCGGGTGCCCGTCGTCGTCGGCGATCTCGGCCCCCGTGCGCACGGCGACGCCCGCGCTCAGCCGCGTGTTCTTGTTTAGTGGGATGCAATTGATGTGGCCCCGGGGCCCCAGGAAAATCGGCACGCTCCGCGTCCACTTGGGGTTGATCTGCCGCACGGCCTCCTCGGTCGACACCATGATGCGGTAGATGCGCCAGCCGTCGTGATTCTTAGACGCCGTCGCCGGGTGGTCCGCGCCCAGCAAGTAGCTCCGGGTGAAGCTGTGGACGCCGTCAGCGCCGAGGAGGCAGTCAGCCGAGGCCCGGGAGCCGTCCTTGAAGGTGAGCAGGACCTTGGCACGCCGGCCGGAGGAAGAAGTAGCCGGCCGCTCCTTGATGCCGACCAGCCTCTTGCCGAAGCTAATGCGGTCGCGAGGCAGCAGCGCCGCGAGGCCGTCGAGTAGATCCGCGCGGCTGACCGTCTTCCGGCCCTTTGCTTTGCCCAGCTCCGCGACCAGCTGCCCCCTGTGTGGGCCCTGTGCGAGTATGACCTCTGTTGCCATGACCTGGTCCTCCTCGCCTATCATCAGCGCCTTGTCGAAGTACGCCTGCTGGACTTCGGGGCCAATGAGGCTCATCGCCTTGATGGCGTTCAGGTGGAGCGCCAACCCCGCTCCAACGTCCTTGTACTCCGTTACTGACTCGTAGACGTGCACGTCGATGTGCGGCTTCTTGACGAGTCCGGCTGCGAGGGCGAGTCCGGCAATGCCTCCGCCTGCAATGGCTACTTTGATTCGACTCTCATCCGTCATAGCAGGCAGCGTTGAAAACATTCGTTAGTGGATAGAGGTTATCATGAGCACGCGCCTCCCGGAGATCTGGGAAAGGATAGATATGTAATGCCCACATTCAGCGGCCATTTCTTTGAAATTGGCTTTGCTAGTCTGCGCAACAAAGCTTAAACACGAAATAACGTAATGCTCGGAGATCCGATGGGCCAAACGCCAACCGAAACCGTCCTAAGCGTAGGCCTTTGCCAAAGGCTCATTTAAGATGGATGCAGCCGGGCAATCCGCTGGAAAGGGAAGAGAGAATTTAGTATAATCCTAAAGAAACCGACACACGATTATGCTTTTCTGATAGTATCGCTGTTCACAATACCATATCTCTATTTCCGCAAGCCTCATATGCCAAGAGATGGCGGGGAGAGGTCGTAGACCGTGGATGTTTTCGTCCTGGGAAGATGCTGTGACGGAGTTACAAACGAAAGGAGTTTTAACGTCGGCGAGATACAGGGACACGGTGTTGAGCCGTTTAAGATGACTTAGTAGGCCTCACAAAATCACGCAATGGTGTACACTCTTTCCTCCCAGGGTGTACGAAGTACATGGCGCCAATATTCGGTTTGCATTTAGCAAACAGTTCTGGTGGTCTATGTTAAGTTAATGTCGAATGTTACCTTCATGTTTCCACGGGCGAAGAAGATAGATAAATGGCTTAAATTCCTGACCTTGCCCACTACATTAAGGGGGAACCGGACATCCGGGAGATTACGGCACAGCGAGCGAAGAAGACTGAAAAGCAAAAAGAGTTGCACGGGGCTTACCGGACACGCTTTCCTTGCCCTGAGATTCAGGGGTACCCTAACAGCTGTTGGCAGGTAGCCTCGTATGACATGATGGCTTCTTTCTCAACAGATGGACCGTGCCCGACGGGGACGCCGCCGTGGCGTGACAATCACCCCTCGTAATTGAAGTAGCTAGCCTCGTTGGCCGGCCTGTCGCCAGTTCACCCGCCTTGGGCCACTCGGAAAAAAGAAAAGAGAGGAAAATGTTGTCGGTACGTCTCAGGAGAACCCGGCTTCTCCAAGTTTTGCACAGGTTTTCCATATGAGCGTCCCGCTAGCCTCGACTTGGGAATAGCCTAAGCATCCATACACCTTGTCGAACGTTGCTTTTCCGGGATCAGACGAGCGAGACAAGCTTGAGAATCTTATCAGATCGGATCAGATAATCAATGGTTGTCAGATGGATCCAGCGGAAATGACGCGGGCTTCTGTTGGCACTTGAGTCCTTGACCGCCGATTTATTTGACGCGCTATGCGTTTTTTACACAACGTACAGCAACCCCCGCCCCCCGGATGCTTTGTGTGGAAATTGAAGAGAAGCGGCTCGGCATTCGAAATTTACGTGTGCTTGGGAATGTTAGCCAACTGCGATCCGGGTGGATGGATCCTGTCTAGCTTCTAGTGGGCGCGCGAGGAGCTCATTTCCGAGTTATCAGATCGATTTGCGCCTCCAGACGACTTGTGGCCTGTGGAGAGTGGACACGTACGATTATGCAACAGGAAAACTCTCCTCAGCTCGGCCGATGTCGGAGGTGCATCAGATTAGATGAGATTGATAATTTCCGAGCAAAGCAGATTGATAAGATAAATTCTTGATGATCAAAGATTGGTCCAGCCGTAGGTGTCAAAATTAATGTTATTCGGTGCGACGCAATCCATCAAGTGGGACGCCGGGATAAAGGCAGAGTCGCATTAGGACAAAATGTAAGTGATTCCAATCTTGGGCTTCCCGGCAGAATTCCGTATACCTAATAAACTGGAGCCCTCGATAAACTAAGTATACAACTTCCAGGATATTCTCTGTTAGTTACTTCCAGCGGGTCCACCGTAGGATCAGGTAGAATCTCATACAAATTGGTATGGGAGTAAACATGCCCTGATGGTTTTGCCAGTGCGTGCCGCTATCGCAAAGCGACGAAGATCGATCTTGGCTGAAGTACCAACGAATATTCCATATAATTTCTTTGGAGGTTCACATTCTAAAGATATACGGCATATGGTGGTCCAGTGGAGGTAATAACAAACAATACCCTGGAAATTGTAACGCATACGATAATGTCAATGACGAGTCCGACGATTAAAGGCTACACGGCGATTAGACTGAGCGCCGTCGGTCTTCTCTTCGCTTGGCAATTATGTTCTAGGCAGGCCGAGGCGGACAATCAGCTTCATACATAGGTTTTCCTCGCAAAACGATGGCAGGATTGCAGGATTACAGTACCGATTTCGAGGTAACACCAAAACGTTTGTTGAGTGGAAATCTTGAGCTGGAAGCCCTCGTCCTTTCTTTTTTACCTACAGTTTTCAGCCTCAAGCTGATCTGATTGACGTTTTGGATTTGCCCGGTCCAGCCGCCTCGATTCCAGTTTTCGTTTCTCTGTGTCGCCGCTTGTACCAAGCATTGCGATGCCTGGCATGCCTACTTGCCCGATAAGCCGATCGTCTGGGGGAAGACAGATGCCGATTTTCGCAAAGCCAGGAGAGGATATGCTGACGAAATATTGTGCAATAGTCAAAACATCAGTTGGGGCCCAACATCATAATGCATGCATGCATTTATCACTAATTGCGACCCGATTTAGATTCTTCGCTTACATTAGGGATTTGCACTTCTTACTCACCTCCGGCTCTCTTCATTGTCACGCCTGAAACATTTATTAATACGAAATAGACAAGGAGGCGGATGAGGTGATCAAGACAACGTCTTGTCACTTTATAAACCGGCTTGGAAATACAAATGCAGGTGAATACAATAAGCAAGTACATGCAAGTCATGTACAAAGACCGGAGCACGGATCGGAGCATTTGCAAGGGTACTTTGCCCAGCCCAAGAATTACTATTCTTTTCATGTGCAGATGATCGACAGGTAATTGGGTGAAATCGCCCCTAGACGTTGATTGCCGCAAGCCATTCCCACACTATCGCATCTGATAAAATACCGCCCCGAATACGGCTATAGGTACGGTCATATTAGCTCACTTTAATAGCACGCACATGTCATCGTCTCGTACACTAATCACTAGAGAATCAGGGGATCGAATCGTACGGGGGTCGGTTATTCCAGCCTTGGTCCTTGTCCCCGACATGTGAGGTACAATATAATTAATATATCGCCCTCTTCGTTCCCATCTTAGACGTTCGGCCCCCTCTCTTCTTGAACCTCGATTGTGTGTGACAGACATCTTGCACCCCTTGTGTAGCCAAACGACTTTTGACTGTCACCATCGTCGTAGCGCTGGGAATAACTTGCGCCTCGTTTCTTGATAGTTCCGCTTTGTATTCTAGGTACATTCGAGGTATGGTATAGTGGATATCCAGGTAGGTACCTCCACGCAATTAACATCAGTTCATGGGGGCGGTGTCCTAACAAACGCGTTAACATGAAGGACTTACCAAGCTACGCCCCACCACTCTCAAGTTTGTCACCACCAATATCTTCTTCCCGCATTACCTAAACGAACCCCGTCCTCAACGCCGACAAAGACATCTAGGTATCCTATAGGATCCTTTACCTTTCCAGCTTGGGATCGACCATCTTTTAGCGATTCGACTATAACAGACATGCCGTCTCAGATTGAGCAATTGCTCGCTGAGGCAGCGATCAATTGCGACCCCGAGGAACCACGCACACCTTCTATCGCACCGTCCCTTACCTTTTCCGAGGATTCGGAAGATCAAGATGAACTGCAACAACCAGAGCCTCCGAAAAGGCGACGCGCCTCAACAAGGCTTATTGTCCAGAGCCCAGCCGACATCCAACGCATCACCGGCGAGTCCACCCAGCAATTGATTAACAGGTGCTGTGGGGGCGGCTGTTGCATGAATGTGCAGAAGAAAAAGGAAGGTCTAGACTACGAACATGTCACGCTTCCTGACAACGATGCTTTTCGTTCTCTGAGCCTGAGTGTCGACGACAGTCTTCCCACCATCCTAACAAACGTCACCGAGTTACCAGAGCAAACAGCCTTTCTGATACCCATTCGACATACGTCGAACCCACCTTCGCCTCCCGACTCCGGAATCTCTTTCGGTAGTAGCGCCGACTCGGACATTGCGACTGATTCTGCGGTTGCTCCAGAGAAAAATATGCTGAATCTATCCCTCGAGGATCTCGACACCTCGATTCAGCCCCCGTCTTTTGTCCAGCCGCACCCCCCTTACAACGTTTTCCCAGCCAGGATTCATAACACCCGCGAGTTAACAAGACCCGGTGCCGAGAAGCGCACTTACCATTTCGACCTTGACGTCACCGACTATCCCGAAGAGACCGGAACAGACTTCAAGGTTGGCGGTGCCATCGGTGTGTCTGCGCCCAACGGCCCAGCTGCTGTCGAGGAGCTCCTCGATCTGCTCATGGTCCCCCGCTTTCTGCGCGATAAACCCGTGCTGTTACGCACTACGCGTGGTCGGTGGCCCACTGTCTGGGGTGATGATCAAGCAAGGGAACTGGTAACCACTCGGAGGGACCTGTTGACCTGGTGCTCGGACATTCAATCTTACCCGCCAACTAAACCTTTGCTGAGAGTCTTGGCCGAACACGCATATGATCCTAATGAGCAGAAGCTGCTGATGTTTCTCTGCTCCGGAGAGGGTCAAGGAGCTTTCTGCGATTTCCGTACCGGCCCGCACATCACCATATCTCAGCTCCTCCACGCTTTCCCTTCTGCCAAGCCACCGTTGGACCTGCTACTTTCGGTTCTCCAGCCCCTGATGCCGCGGTTCTACTCCCTCTCCAACGACCCGCATGAGTCATATGAGATTCGGGATGGCAAGCAACACCGCTTGATCGAGATTGCTGTCACCGTGCACGAGACGTCGGATTGGAGGAATGGTTCTCGAACCGGCGTCGGGTCTGGATTTTTCGAACGTCAATCGATCAAATACACGGAAATGAGAAAGGCAGGCGTAAAGATGCCGCAGTTATACACCCCCATGTTCAAAGGGCTCATGGCCAATCCGCTGGCGAAGCAATTTGTGTCTGATGGCCCGATGCTCCTTATTGGGGCTGGCGTCGGTGTCGCGCCGTTCCGTGGCTTCGTCCAGCGGCGTCTGAAGAACGCAAACTGCGCCAATAAGGTGTGGGTGCTTCAAGGCTGTCGCGACGCGCTCGTCGACGAACTGTACAGCGGGGAATGGGGCGTACATGAAGATGAGGTGAAGCGCGTGATCCAGAGTCGTCGTGGCGAGGGTCGTTACGTCCAGGAGGAAGTTGTGCACCAGGCGGACCTGGTTTGGTACATCATCAACTCCGTCGACGGCCGCGTCTTTGTGTGCGGGAGTTCCAAGGGCATGGGCGAAGGCGTCGAAGAGGCCTTGATTAAGGTTGCGATGAAGAAGGGAAATCTAGAACACGACGAGGCGCAGAAGTTCTGGCAACTCAAGAAGGACGTCGGCCAGTACATCGCCGAAACTTGGTAACACTGAGTGCTTTTCGTTCAGACTGAAGCATCGGTTGGTATACGGAAAAGGACACATCATGGTGTTTTTGTGCCATCTTTTCTCTCGATAGACCGGTGGGGGTGCATTTGTTTTTATGTTCATAGGGCTGGGTTTCGGAGAGGGAAAACTGACAACATAGAGACTCTTGTCCTGGAGCCGTCGCGCAAGCTCGGGCTGCGAAGCTACTATTTCGATCATAGCTTCTTGCTCCCAATGAGCGCAACAACGGGGGTTTACAGCATCAAAAAGGACGCATCTCGGCATAGGAACAAGAATAGTCGTTCCGGTTCAGAGATGAGCTCGCATTGCCTTTTGTCCTTTCTACGACGGGCAATTCTTGTAAATATTTGCCGTTAGCTACTTACCTAGTGTGTATATATAGAATGTTGTGTCGGCCGAATATGTTGCTTATTTCCGTTAATGCGCGATTCTGCTGTAGGTCTCCGAAGGACTGCTTCGGCCGACCTTTTTCTTACGACCGAGCTGAAACCCCGAGAACCGGGTCCTGCACACACTCCTAGAAGTAGAAGGAGTCGTTTATCCTTATCACCGGGCTCGGCTTAAGATTTCTGTGAATTATATTGTATACCCTTGGGTATGTGTTTTAAAGACGTGCATAACTTTGTTTCCTGGCTCGATCGACAGGATTGTGGAAGACCTGCCTAGACCCTAGACTACTTAGTTTTCGTATAAGGCCCTCATAAAAAGGCCCTCCATACTCCTTCGAAGAGGAGACTCAGACTTGATGCCTGGTTATCTCGTAATATAATAAACTTTGCCGTTATAGGATACCACTGCGGCTCTTGTTGGACGGGTGATAAAACAGAGCTGCTTTGTTGGGTTGGTGGTGAACCCTTAGCAGACACATGCGGTATGATACTATCACATGATCTACACCCCGCTGCTATCTGTATGTCAGTTTCTTCTCATCCCGCGAGTTGGTTAAACTCGCATAGGAGGCCCATTGGTCCGGTAACATGCATACAGTATATGGCTCCCCAAGCTTAAGATGTAGTCTCTTATTAGTATTCCATCAGATACCAGATAACCGCAGACATAGAGGCCGGGCGCGCTAAGTAGAAACCCGCCTGAATAGGAAGCGGGTAATCCAGAAGGACGAGAGGTTGCAGCCGCTCGTTTATCCGTGCTTTGAAATATTAAGCGGCGGCAGATGGGCGCCGTGGAGGGTGAAGAGTGTACGCGTAGTATTAAACATGACTTATTATGCTGGGGACCATCGTAGAACCTTAGGTGAGGGGTCACATTCGTAAAGTTTGCTCTACTCACACAATGGAAGCACAACTTCAAACTGAAGCATTCCGGAGGGATCTATAACTTCTCCTTTTGGAAGAACATCGAAAGTTTATGCGTGGCTCCCAACTTTCACCCCTCCACAGGATAGGAATCATGATGGTACCTGTACAACCCCATAGGCGTCGGTACCGAGCGACGGGGCTCGCCTACTTGGTGGGATTCTCCGGGGGCGAATCTCGAATACAGCTCTAGCGCCATCCGATTGTACCTAGGTACCTGCAGTAGGTAGCCCACGCGACTTCGCGGCTACTGTAGAATTTCAATGCTTCCATTCCATTACTCCGCTTGAGCCTTGATTACGTACGGATATGTCAGCAATTGTAATCTGCGCTGGGCCCGCGGGGGCGCGGACGGTTCAGACCCCACCCCACCTTTTGCCGGCTTTAGACCATCTGCCGAACCCCCGACCTTTATCTAACATGTTCTTCCTCCCGACGGTGTGTGGTGTGTATCCACGGATATTGCCCCATGGTGCGATTTCCAGGACCCAAACAGATCATGTGTCAGTCTTAATTCAGCAATCACAGTAACCCGCCGGTCAATTTATCCTAGATAGCCGCGCTTGTAAGCTGTCTATCTAATCGAGCTTAACCGCTCCTCACACGCCAGCTTATTACATACATTCTTTGTAAGAGTGAGATGGCGTTTCTAAGTGGCCTGAAGGTTGACCAGGGCCGAGCCGACCAGAACGACCCCGGCGAGTGGGGCTAGCGAGGAACAAATTCCCTAATTAATAATTCGTTGGCGTTCTTCTTACCTGATGCTGATGTACGCACATACTGTAGACACTCCCGATGGATGCGTGGAGAAATAAAGACATGGACCTTGATGTTCATGTACGTCACCGGAGCCACTCTAGACACTTATTGCACCATCGTCTCTGGAGACAAAACGGAGCAACGTAGCATGAACTTGCCATACAAGTGTGCTTCTGCTCGTTTCTATCAGAGCTAATTATTGTGCAGCTCCAGCCCCGTTCCATTAACCGTTCCATTTTTGTAAGGGATTACACATACTACTAGTCTCGCCGAGATTCATTAAGAGGTAGCTATAAGTAGACCATGATGCGCCCGCTCACGGTAACATCAGTTGCCTCATCATCATTTACCCGCCTAACCAAACCCCATCCTACACGGACCCTCGCATATCTCAAGCGTCCATCGTCCAGCTCGGCTCCGAAGTCCCTCGCCAACAGACCCCTCAGCACCACCACAGCGCACCGCTCGCTCGTGAAGCCGCAGGCGCAGACGACGACCTCGAACCGGAACATCAAGATCCCCTCGCCCACCGCCGCCACCATGTCGACTCCCATCTCTGCCAACGCGGTCCTGGACCTCATCAAGGCCCGCCGCACCTACTACAAGCTCAACAAGGAGCTGACCATCTCCAAGGAGCGCTTCGAGGAGATCGTCAAGGACGCCCTGCGCCACGTCCCCTCGTCCTTCAACTCCCAGTCCAACCGCGTGCTCGTCCTCTTCGGCGCTGAGCACGACAAGCTGTGGGACGCCACCAGCGAGATCCTCAAGGCCATCGTCCCCGCCGAAAGCTGGCAGTACACCGCCAACCGCATTGCCGGCTTCAAGGCCGGTGCCGCGACTGTAGGTTTCTTCTCCCTTTTTACCTTCCCTGCACCTCTTTTCCCCTTTACCTATCTATCTATCTCTGGCCCCTTTCGCCAGGCCACATAGGAGCGAAGAAACAAGGAAGCTAGCTAACAACACAACCGCAGATCCTGTTCTTCGAGGACCAGGACGTCGTCAACAGCATGCAGAAGAAGTTCGAGCTGTACGCGGACAAGTTCCCCATCTGGGCAAACCAGTCGGATGCCATGTTGCAGTTCACCTTGTGGACGGCGCTCGAGGCCGAGGGCCTCGGCGCCAACCTGCAGCACTACAACCCGCTCATCGACCAGCGTGTTACCGCCGAGTGGAACGTGCCTCTGAGCTGGAAGCTCAACGCCCAACTCGTCGTCGGCGGCCGCGCCGGCGAGCCCGACGCCAAGGACTTCCTGCCCATCGAGCAGATCTACAAGGTCGCCGGCAAATAAACTGTCCCCCCTTTTTATTACGTACGGATGGGGAGTAGTGTATGTCGTTGAGCGTCTACGTAAGAAAGAGAGAGAGATAGGCATGTGGAGTTGAAGGAGTAACTTTTAGACACCTAACCTAGGTAGACATTGGCATCATTTGACCGACTGAACAAGAGCAGGAGAAAGCGAGCTGCATTTTGGTGGTTTCGAAGATGTGACGAGTCGTCACGCACGTGCGATTCGTCGGCTGATTTCGACTGACCGACAGCATTGCATGGAGTTGGTTAGTTATATAGAGGCACGTGATTGGTGTAGAATTGGATAGCTCACCTACCTATGAACAATAAGGAAAGTAAAAAGCATTCAAAAAGCTCCGGTGCCGAATCAACCCCCCCTTGCAAGTTTAGAAAATGAGACTTGTGAATTTTGAAAAATTAGGGCGTATTCAACACCATACCTTGAAAAGGTGACGCTGAAGAAGTTACCTGAGCAACTCGTAGCAAGATCTATTTCCCTTGCCGTATGAGCAGCGCCGGAATAAACTGGCACAGAGTGTGATTGGATGTGTCGATTGGAATTGGATAGCCACCAGAATCCGGGGCTGAGGCTTACCTAATCACCCAGTATTGCAATGCATGCCTCAAGGTTCCGCTTTTACCCATAGCGCGGGATGCAAAGAGGAACCTCGTTGGCGCGGGCCATAGCGGCCGGATCGCCCAGGCCTCCTTGTCGCTCCACTTGAGTTTTTCGTTTAAACGTACCGGCGATGGTGAAAAACTTGAAGACGCCGAAACCGAGATATTTCAACCCCGGGATCAAAAGAAATTGCCATCCTCCGGTTACCCCTATCCTGACGGTTATCCGGACATACCCGAACTAGAGGGTATCTGCTCGGATATGACCCCGAGCAAGGACTTATCCAGCAGTAGCACGGCAGTGACTGGACCGGTAAGGACGTTCAACACATGGCCGGTTCTGGTGTTTGAAAGGTCGCAGTATGGAAATCTAGGACAACCGCCCAATCATCCAAAGGGGCGAGGACTCACTTTGGACGAGCGCTCGCAAATCTGCGTGGATATTGGTAATGCCCTAGCTGCCATGCAATCTAGCCGGACGGACTGGCCAAACCCCCCGAGTATAGGGCATAGACGGACCTCCTGACGCTGTACAGCCATCGTCCACGGAGATGTGAAACCCCAGAACGTCCTGATCTATGAAAAAACCCGACGCCAGGGGCCGTCGGTCACGGCTAAAGTGACTTACTTCGGCTTCTCTTCCTCGTGTGGCGACGGTAATGATTGGGTTACGGTTCCCTCATCTTGGCGGCTCGGAAGAAGGCTGTGGTGATGATGGGCCGCGAGAAGGTGAGCGAGAGAGAGCTGATGCTTGAGATTTCACAGCGAGTGGATTGCGCGGCTGAACAAGTATTCGTGTAGTAATAACCTAGTTGGTTTCACATGACATTGCTGTTATTCCGTGATACCGTCGCTCGTACTTTGGAATCATGAGTACTTAGACACGGTTGCTTTGTATTTTCTTGAAATACTCACGGTCAAAACATCAAGGCAACAGTGGTCGTGTCGGAACATTGCCCTGAAGCTGCACGGAAGACATTACATATAAGAGAACCTATCCCGATGCCGGTCGTATTACGCTCCGAACGACGTGTTCGCCGCAGAACACGACGTAGTATTGCCCGGGGAGCACCGAATAAGCACACACACAAACGTCACCGTCTTCGCGGGAATAGGCTACTCCGGGGATACATCACCTGCGACGTGCCCGTATGTTACATGTCACGTCCGGCGATGGGGCACGGGTTTGCAATTGCGCGTTACATTAGCCGCTAGTTAAATACCGTCCAGCAGCCCGTCACCGACTGTAGTGGAAGCCGTATTCGAGTTACTCCTCCTCTGTAGGGGCCTCTGTTCCTCTAGCGATAGCCCATCCACCATTTACTGCAAAATCCAACTCCAAGGTATCGCTCTTTCATAAAACTCCGCCTTTCAGCTGCGATGGGCTCTCGTTAATAATTCCCATATTTCGATGTTGTAGCACCTCCGTGTGGCTGACTACCAGCCACCGACCCTGCGAGTATGGGGTTGAGCTTCGGGCGTATTAAGTGTCCGCACGGGGAAAATAGGCTATTTGTCTGCCGTTGCGGGGGTCGGCAGAGGTTGTAATTGTTATAAGGGTATCTCCTTCCGTCGTGCCAGGCTACTTCACACGCCTTCTTGAGGCAGCATGAGATTGCCCCCGTCGACGATGATCTGTTCATCGATGCGGCTCTTCGTATCCCCGTATTCGAGCCTCTTGTACGTCGTGATGCGCGCCTGGTTGAGATCCAAATCGAAGAAGCGCACCCGCCGGACGTATCCGCCGTATCCGCCGTACCCGCCGAAGCCCGCGCCGCCGCCGTAGCACATCCAGAGCTGTGGCTTCTCCTTCTGCTCGTCCGTCGAGAGCATGCAGTAGTCGTTGACGTGATCGTGTCCACAGCTGACCATCATGACACCCTGCTCGACGAGGGCGTCGTGGAAGCGTGAGTTGTAGTTCGGAGCCGTGACGCCTTCCTTCCACTCGCCCTTGTAGTAGGAATGCTTGTCCCTGTATTCCGGGAGAGGAATGTGGATAAAGGCGATATCCATGTGGATGTGGGTATACTCCTTGTGCTTCTTCTTCAGGCTTTGGGAAGTCT
This sequence comes from Monosporascus sp. mg162, assembly GCA_004155945.1. Taxonomy (NCBI): domain Eukaryota; kingdom Fungi; phylum Ascomycota; class Sordariomycetes; order Xylariales; genus Monosporascus; species Monosporascus sp. mg162. The sequence continues at coordinate 135,831 of QJNY01000184.1, forward strand.
GCCTGAACCAGTCAATCTGGTTCTTCTTGATCCAGTCGTAGCCCTTCCACTGTCGCTCATCCGGCGAATATGCATGGGAATCGAGCAGGTATATTGTAAGAGCGGAATGTGACGAGGATCCCCGGCCGAGAACCTCGATGTAGTAGTTGCCCACGCCGTCGATATCATCTGGCCCGGCCATCGACAGCGAATACGGTAATTGCTCAATAATGGCCATCTGCCCGGATCTTGGCAGAGAACCTTCATCGTCGTGATTCCCGAAAATGGACACGTACGGAATTTTATGTTTGATTAGCAGCTGGGCATATTTGAATATAGCCTAAGATTGTCAGCGCATTCCTAGGCAGTTGGATGGTATGGATGTCTTACCGACTGCGCATCGGGCGCCGTGTCGCCGTTGACCTGGTCACCACTCAGCACGACCAAGTCCGGCTTCTCATCCTCCAACAGCCTGGAGACAAAGTCGAGGGTTCTCGGATCGGCCATGCACGGTCCTCCCTCATACTCATCCGGTACGGCATCGCGGCAGTGACCCACGCCCGTGCTCAGGTGAATATCTGCCAGCTGCATAATCTTAAACCTTCCATTGCTATTCACACGGGGTTGCGGCTTCGTAGGTTCGACTTGACTCCCTCGCCGGACGGTAAGGTGGGCGACCGGGATGTCGGTGCCGGCGTCGAGTAACAAAGGTGTTCCCTGCAGTTGCCAGCCATCCCGTGCCTCGGCCGCGTCGTCACCGAATAGAACATCGACAGCTGTGACTGCTGTTTTGGAATCGCTAGCATGGGGCTTCGCAGATCGTTTTACCCATAGTCCTAGGGGGCGCGATTCCCACGTCTCATCGGCCTCCTTCTTGTCGCTCGTGGATGGATCTATCCGCCCAACCGTGACATCCATGACCACCTGATCCTCGGCGGTGAGCTCGGCCTCCTTCTTCCTCCGAACATGTAGGTAGGCGCTGGAGGTCCATGATTTACCCAGGTAGAGGTCCTTCTCGATGCGATGCCAGACGTCCGAGTCGAGTTTGCAAGAGGAAAAGACGTTCAAGCTAGAACACTGGGTTATGGTGATATCGGTAACGACGAGCCCGTGGTGGTGCTGGGGCATGTACTCGTGAACGGCATTGGGAAGAAGTTGGAAATTCCGATCGATAAAGAAGATGACGAGAAAGGTAAAGATGGCTGCGGCGGCTAGCTGGGTGACGGTGCGCACCTAGAGCGGGGAGCATGGCGCGTTAGAAGCTTTCCAAGACATCATGTGCCGTGAAACGGGGGTAGGATAAGAACTGACTATTCGTCGCGTCATGATGTAGAGAGATAGATATAGACCTGTTTGGGTTATAATGTATGGTGTTATCTACCTCGTAGACGAGTCGACGAGAGGATTCGGGTTCAGCACAGCAAATGTGCCAGCACGTGTCGCAGATGAAATCGGATTCAATGTCCGATGTGGTCGGCTATGAATCATCTTCGACCATATCAAAACATGAATCTCGCGACGACCTCTAAAGAGACTAGCAGAGGCCGTCCAGCAGCAACAGGAAAGAAATAAGGCGGTCTGTATGGTTGTAGATAGATAAAAAAAGGTTGCATGCGGGTCAGGTTAGGCAAGGGAGAAAATGACTGCTACCAACCCGCCGCGCCACCGCCCCCCCCTCCCCCCCCCCTCCC